>WEKY01014526.1:0-64944 GCA_013390045.1 Picathartes gymnocephalus
CATGGGTGATAGGACAGAGTGCACCCTTAGCAAGATTGCAGATGACACACACTGGGAGAAGTGATTGATAAACCAGATGGGTGTGCTGTTATTCAGGGGATCTTAACCAGCTGGAGAAATGGACTGACAGCTGTATTGGGAAGTTCAGCACAAGGAACTGCAAAGTCTTGCACCCAAGGAGGACTGGACTCCAGGTACCCCCCCCAGTCAGACAAGGTCTGAGGAGAAGTAAATCAGTTTTCCAGAAAAGGACCTACACATTGTGGTGGACAAAGGGTTGAACATGAGGCACCAGCATGTCCTTGCAAAATATAAGGCCACAACATCTTGGTCTGCTCTAGGGAGAGCGTCGTCAGCTCATCTAGAGCATTGCCAGAAGTGATTACTGTCCTCTGTAAATGGAGATACACCTGAAGTGCTGTGTCCAGTTCTGAACTCCCCAGGATGAGAGAGAAATGAACCCTCTGGAACAAGTCCAGCAAAGGAGCATGAAGATAATGAAGGGATTAGAGCATTTGTTATAATGAGAAAAGACAGACAACCGGCATTGTTTATCCTGGAGAACAGAAGGCTAAGGGGGGATCTTACAAATGTGAATAAATACCTGATGGAAGGGTATACAGAAAATGGAGCTGGAGGTGAGAGGAAAAGAAGCGAAAGGAACTAACAATACTTATAATATTTACAACAATATTTACTTAAAATAAATGCCATTTAAAGTTTAGAAAACATTCTTTATCATTATAGTGGTCAAACACTGGAGTAGTTTGCCCAGGGAGACTATAAATTCTCTATCTTTGGAGACATACAAAACCAAACTGAAGTCAGACTTGGGATACCTTCTGTAGCTGACTCTGTTTTGGGCAGATGTGTCTTTCTCCAAGAGTTGCCTCCAATCCTCAATAAATCTCTGATTCTGGTTTCTTCTACAGATTCCTCTGTCACAGGAAAACTGATGATTTTGTGTCTAGACAGTAAAATATGACTCAGGATAAGCTGTAGCAAGCATGACAATAAGACCACTAGTAGAGCATGTAGAGAGAACAACTGGAGAGAATCATATCTCACGCATAACACGTGTAATGGAACTCAAGCTAAGATCTTTATATTCAATTGAACTGTAATCAAAAGACTTCAAGAAAGGTCCTCAGATGCTAGAGGACTTCCTGGCTACCTGTTCTGTAAAATTGTTCATCAGTGTCCACTAAAAGACACAACATTCACCTATACATATATTTAAGTTATGAGGTTGTAGCATACTGAAAACATGTCATGAACAAGGCTTTAGCAATATGGTCCCCCTTGAAGGAAAAAAATGTTAACTAGGACTGAGATTAGGATATCTGACTGCTTCTTGCACCATCAACAAGAAAACCCATCAAATGAACCACAAAATAAGGTGGTTTTTAAGTGAAAGCTTTTTTGGAAGTCAGTGTCACCATCTTAAGTGTGCCATTATAAAAACCTTGGCTGCATCACTTGAAAGTAAATGTTTTAATTAGTTAGTTCCAGAATTTAAAATGTTTTTAGGAAGCTGTGCTGTAGCTCATTTGAGCACCTCACCCAGTGATGACATTTATTAACACAAGGTTTCCTGAGAAAAATATGCATCACAAGCACAAACCTGCTTAGTAATACATTATATTAATCAAGAATAAGATTTATTTTTACTTCTACTTATGACTATTACCACGTATAGATTCTGTTTTTAAAATGAAACCTTTTCCAGGAATTGTTGAAAGTGAGGAAAGCAGAAATAAGAGTGAAAAGAACTGTACTTGTACCATTTCTATGACTTCAAGCAACAGTATCAGGTTAGGGTTTAATACCTTCTGTGAGTTCACACACAGAGCAGAAGTGCTTGAAAATCAGATTCTCATCCCAGCCTGACAGGCAGGTAAGATATTCAGGTTCTAGCAGGCAGGTGCTGCAGTACAAAGTTCAACAACCACCATCAAGAGCAACTTATATCTGTGCAATGCACAAACTATCAAGTATGGGAGTTATTGACATATTTTCCCAAAAAGCCAGACTTTTTGACTTGAGTTCTTGAATAGATAATCAGTGAACATTGCAAAGGGGAAAAAAAAAAAATCCAGGCCATTTACCCCATAATTCTATGTAGTATAAAGGTAAGAGTTATTAACAAGCCTCCTGAGCTGCTATCTCTGGATCACATAGAAAGTAATCACTGTTGTGGCATTATAACACAATTTTAAAGTTTGTATGGTAAAAGAAAAAAAAGACAATTTTATACTCCTCACCATTCAAGAAGAGGCAATGTTTTTTTTGTTTTCCATTAATGTAGCAGAGTCAGACAAAGATGGAGAACATTGGCACTGCCAGCTGGAAAGTTTCATTGCTATTTCTTCAGTGTACTGACTTTCTACCTTTTCAGTTGCCTCAGTCTGATGGGCCATGTAGTCTAATAATTCATGATAGAAATATTAGTAGGTGAGACAAAGCATGTTACTACCACTGTAAAGTTTAAATCACACCGTATCATGGTGACAGAAAAAGCAATGGTATTGCTCCAAATTCTAGGCCAAAACCACTTTATCTATTCCTTCCTAAAACTAGTCCTGATCCTAGGTATGCAAGGGCAAATTTCACATGCTTACTTGCTAGATCAAGATGATTTATCTGGTCTCCTTGCCTTATTATTTACTACACTTTTCTCTTGGTGATAGAGATAGTGGGTTCATAACAATTTAAAAAATCCCAAACAGCAAAGCAGAAATAAAGGAAGGACAGTATTTCAAAAGTAAATTCAACAGGATAAAAAGTCAAGTGATTCTAAAGAAGGAGTCTGATGTCTGTGGTTAGTTAGAATCAAGGCAGTAGTTAAGACTGGTTTCAGTGAAGACGGGAGACTACAGGGTCTGGACCATTTTGCATGCCATTTGTACTCTACACAATTTTTTTGTAAACTTATAAAGGAAAGAGGAACTGGTATCAGGGTCTGAACAGGGACAGCTTGTTAGTGCAAGAACATCAAAGATGTTAAAAATGCTTTTATTTGGGGACAAAGTGAGAAAAAGGAACAGGAGAGATAATGATCATGAGAGAGATCAGGTGGAGGGATATAATCAGCGAGGCCTGAGATTGGATTAGGAGGATATCAGATCAGCATCTGTGATGAGGAGAGGGAAGGCAAGACAAAGGGAAAAGGAAAGTTACTTAACATTTTATCAGTTTTTCCTTAGAAGACGTCTAGGTCTTCTTCAAAGAGGAAAACACTTTAATTTTTCAAATCTTTCTCCTGTCCTACCTCTATGGCATGAAAGAGCATTGTCATGAGGATACATAAGGATTTGGGCTTAGAATCTGACAATACATTTAAGAATAGACAAAGTAAGATCACCTAATTCGAGTTTTCCACAAATTAAAGAAAAACAAGGACAGAAGATAATTATGAGAGGTGAATTTACAGCTACTTTGGCCAGGTAACTTATAATAAATAGGGAGTTAACTATCTGCACTAATTAACTATAGGAAAAAAATGACTATGTTAAGTACTGATGGAGAATATGGAGACTGGGCTTATAAAGGAGGTCAGAGTGAAAAAAAGAACTCTGATAGTGATGAGCCAGTGGTGGTAGGAGGTCAATAAAAGGATTGGAAAAGATTTCATGAATGAATGGATATAAAAATACTATGTGACAAAAAGTTTAGCAGAAGGTACTTTCAGTATGCAGGAAAAATAATTCTCAGCGAAAATTAAAGAGGTTAAATGAGGAAACAGGACAGATCTCATTGGTCATCCACCTGGAAACTAAAAATTACTAAGCAGTGAACACAGGGGATGATGAAGGAAAAAAAGACAGCCAGTAACAAAAATCAAAGATTTTACAGTCCGGGATTCTACTAAGTTTTAAAATAGTTTCAAGTTGCTGTTATACTGTTTCAAAAACCTAGAGAGTGAAAATAGATCAGATAAGATCACAGTGACAGATGGAGATGTCAACACAGATGATATAATACCTTAATGTCACTAAATGAACAGCAAGTCTTCATTGAATAAAACCTTTGCAGCAGATGGTGCCTTTATCATTGTAGACAATCCAAAGTGTCACTGTATTACAATTTATAATTTTTATTGGTCAGTGGAAATTTCAGTACTCTATTTCTATACAGGTTTTTTTTTTTCCTGGCGATATCTCTAAATTTCTAGTATCTTTTGCAATATTTATAACTGCTGCCTCACAGAGAAATTTTTATCCTCAGTTTGCAGAATTTATTGGAAGTGCAAGAGACCTCTATTTGACTGCCTCAGATTATGAACTGAATACAAAAAGATGGAGTGAAAAACTGACATAAGATAACAAGGTATCATGTTATCATACCCATAAAGCTATGGATATTTATTTAATGGGCCCCTTTATGCTGGAAGCACAAGTTTCCTTTACAGATCCAGCCTTTATACCCTGGAAGCCTAATCCTAGTTGGAACTCATTTAGGGAGGTATTCACAAGGACAAGCTGTGATTTAACAGACTTTTCTTTTTTGTTAATCTTCACTCCGGTGAGCAAAGAAAGTGAAAGTCATTCAGAACCTTGTTCAAAAGAGGTACTAAACTGTACGAGTTCAGAGCTGTTTGACTAGCTGAGGTGCCAGCCAAAAGTGTTCTGAAAAGAGGATGTAAGTCTTGGTCTCAGTGCTGGCTTTCTCTGCTCCAGTGCTATAAACTCCTGGAATAGCTCACAAGGTTAGTTTGACCTTCTGTTCCTAAGCATCCAAGGAAAACACTAATAACACACTATTCTACCTAGTTTGCTGAAGTTAAAGAGGCACTAAAGAACAACTGTGAAACCTACTGTATGTTTTATTCAGTTTTCTGTTCAGAAGCAGTTATGTGCAGAGACATGTGAGATTTTTAATTTGCTTGTTTTAAATGCAGTGTTTCAGGAATGTATCTTAATTTCTTGAAAATAAATTATGGGGTTTTGGATTTGCCCACTTTTTAAATTACTCTTACTGCTTTATAGGTGCTTGGAGATGACTTCATTTTTCAGCTCACACCTCTCAATTTCATACTCTCTAGCTGATCATGTCACTTTCCAAACTGAGTCGTCAATCTCTTTAGAAAAGGAAAGAACTAACAGCAAGTAAATCTGTTTATCAACAGGTCTTTGCTGGTGCATTAAGACAAAGAGCCATTTTTTAAAACTTTAACAAAATCCTGTTCACCCCAGTTTTGCAAAGCAGTCTATTGTTAAAAAGTATGAATGAAGGAGGCAGGAATTCTGACGTATCGTTCCATGCATGAGACTTCCCAAAAAAATGACAGAAATGTCAGGACAACTTATAGGGAAACAGAGTACCAAGTGCTCTGTGAGGGATATTTCCACAGCCCTAGGCTGTTCCATGTGGTTGTAACCTGGGCTATTTGATTGAAACAGCAGAGCACTACTTATTGCACAGGAGTCCTCTCCTTGTGCAGCACATCACTTTATCGAGTCCTCATTTCTAGGAAGGAATAAAAAACAAAGAAACAGAAGTTATGAAGATCTTAATTCTTATCTGATATTGTTCAAATATGAGTTATCAAGTAACAAAGAAACCCTCAATACTCAATAAATATTTTCTTGAGCAAATAATTTTGCAATTTTTTTTTCTCCTATCAGGAACTTTAGCAAGAATATGCACATAAGAATTTAAGGAATACATACCCAAGAGTTACAGTGTAGTTTGTATCTTAAGGTTATTCTCTTTGACAATTCTGGAAAGAGTAGGCAATTTAAAGAGGTTAAGATCAGGTCTCACTAACTCTTCTACAGTTCATTCATTTATTAGTGATGTTATTACCTAATAACAGCCCATTCTTTTCTCATCAGGTACATCAGCAAACATCATAGCATTGACTTACTGGGATACTTCAACTTGCCAGAAGGGAAAAGCAGATATTTTTTAGTAAATTTTACATTTTACTTCATAAAAAAGGAAATGCTGGTACATGCTTGACACTGACCAGCACTAACCACTTATATTTTATGAAGCCCTGCCATACTCTTGTTGAAATTTCCTGATTATAATATTACCTTGTAAAGAAATCATATAAGTTTGGGTTTATTTGTTCTGGTTCTAATTAATAATGACATTAACAAGAGTTTTTGTAAGAAATTTTAGGCCAAGTTCAAGAAAGCATAACAAAGAATGGATCAAAAGTTATATTTACCCAAGATATTAACTGTACTGTTGTGTATAAAAGGCAGACAGAAGACTTCTGCACCACACCTAAAAAATTTTTTAACTTTTTCAGGGATTAGGGTGATCAGTAACCGTAGAGAGGTGCAGAGAAAGTGAGGAGTGAATTTAAGAAGTGAATATTAGCTCTGTGTTTTAGAAAAAAACCTGCCGTATCAAAACAGCAAGTTAAAGAATTAGGTTCATTACAGGGAAGAGTATAATTTTCTGGAATAATGAGGAATGAAATCTAAGGAGAAAATTAAAATGAGATGGCAAAGTGTAGAGTAACAGTAACATAAATATTTAGAGTATCTGCAGGGATTTTCTGATAGAATACATTGCTGATGCTTGTTTATTACTAAAAATAATCACTATACTTCCTTCTAGTAATTATTGTAATGATAATTTTTTTGGAATCTTTGACAACAAGAACATGCATAATGTTATACCACATAAATTCACAATTTCCAAAAAACCCCCCAAAATAGAAAAAATAAGTTGAATTCAACCATTCTATTATCTAGTTAATATTGCAATTTAGTTACTGCTTTGTGTTATTTTTGACAAAGTTTCAAATGGAAGAACATTCAAAGTTTATCTGAAAAATTTTTAAAAATTTTTAAAACTGACATATTTTCTTATCTGAGAATAAAAAGCAAAAGGCATTTTCAACTATGGTTCATTTATGTATTATCAATGTATGCATTCAAATGTGAGCTTTTGAAGCACATTTGCTTGAAAAATAAGTGGCTGCAAAAATGTTTTTTCTTGTAAGGTTTTACACTACACACATTCTGAATTTTCTGTTCCTTAGCCACTTATATCTTCCTTAACAGGATGTGTTGCTCCTACACATTATCTGCCAAATAATTTGGCACGTTTCCAGTCACAGGGAGACCCAAAATCTGCTAGTTAATTTTTGTGGAGTTGGCACCTATGCCTGTTTGCCTGTAAAAATGTGATTGCTTCCTTCCTTCGTTTATTTATTTCCTGACTTTAATGGGTTTGGTTAAAACATTAGCACAAGTGCCAGAGAGGTTATTGCTCGAAATGAGAACTCTGTGACCTAGAGATTCAAAAAATCAAGAGGGCATATATTTTTATTTAATTGAAAGTGAATCCTTCCTTAGCTTTAAATATGTGTATTCCTATCCCGATAGTTTACAAATAATTTGTATTTTTAGAAAATAAAATGAAACGCACTGGTGAAATTATTGTATAAAAGACATCTGTAGCAACTAAAATAAAACCTTTGTCTCATAGAAAAGAGATGAACAAAATTTGCCTTCTTTTAGTACTGTGAATCCATAGTCACAGTGTGGCAGAATATTGCAAAGTTCCTGAAGACCCATACGAAGAGGGTCAGATGCAGACACGGGTGAAGTAGGAGCTGCCTGGGTAGAGGGGCATTTACTTCTCCAGGTGGTACCAAGGAGATGATACTCAGGATGGTTCTGCAGCTTCTGCCCGTGAATTGTGGAGGTGAAGGAAGAGCAGGATCTGACCGGTCAGATAATATGAGCATGATTCTGCCCCTTTCTCAGCAAGGGTAAGCCCAGCACAAGTCCTTTGCCCCTCTACTTCTGTAACTGCAACCTGGAAGAATTTGTGGGGCCAACTAGTAAGAGCAAAAGTCAGGAGCAGTAGTTAAAAATGAAGCCCACAATTAGAGAAGATGAGAGAGCTTGTAGGTCTTTGGGCAAGAAAAATGATAAATTCTCTGAATTTAATTCCTCCAGCTGTACATGAAATTTTGTCTTCTTTTTTTATTTATTCAGTGCTTGATGAAGTCAAGAAGGGTTTTTAATTTATTGCAAGTGAATAAACAGCAGTATCACTTTTTATTTATTGAATGATCACCTCCTTTTCCAAACTGAAAATATCCATGGTACAAAAATTTTAATTGACATCTCAAATCAAAGGAGTAATATTTCTCTTAAAATCATGATGTTTACAATGTGCCAGAATATTTAAATTGCTGTTCTGTCTGTATCTGCCATTTCTTTACATGTTTCATGGTGTTCTGATGTTAGACTATTTTGAATAAGAGATGCCAATGTAAATCTTTTCATCTCTTACACTAGTAATTGCTTAGTTATTAGTAGATTCTGCTATCTGACATAGGCAATCTCACAGATGTATGCTATAGGTCTCTTTTTCACTTGGGTTACAAGAACCAGGCCTCTATTTGGTACAGAAACGCACATATTCCCTGATCTATGGGAGCCTTTTATGCATGTTTTCCATTATTCACCAAATGTCCTGTTATATATGCACCTTTTTTTAACAGGATCAAGATTTTAGACCTCACTCCATGCAGTGCCTGGGTTTTTTTTCCCTTTTTGCCTCACTTCCTTAAGTTCCAACTCTTAAGGAGTACATGCATGAAAAGAAACTGACTTCCTCATAGGTCATGACCTTTCATGCATAATATAAATTCACATATTATGATTATAGTGCAGCTTTAGTCATTCAGAAGTACTGCAGAGAGCTATTTGACATTATTGTATATAGAGTGAGGGCAAAGGGGGTTGAGCTACAAAGAGAACCAACTGTTTTTATTAATGCACAATTTCATAACTAATCGTTTAGTTGAAGCATAACATCCATCTTGGGAAGTGATGTATTTGCATTAGACATTTGTAAATCTAACTAAGCATAAACACTTAGCTTCAAAGCATTCCTGTGAGGGAATGATCGTATTTTAACAATATGCCCAAAAAGGCTTGTCTTTTTGTTTGAAATAGTTATACCTGGGGGAAGAAGTGTATTAGGAGGTATACTCCTGAATACTAGTCTATATGAACATACCTCACTTTGGCTAGTTAAGCATAATGAGATTAGCTAAACACAGTCTAGTGATGAATACTTACTGAATTTTATTATTAAGCAGCACTAGAAAACTTGTTTTGCACGTAAAACAGGAAAATACCCCAAAGTTTCGGCATTTGCAGTCTCACTAGATACCTAAATAGACAACAGCAGCTTCAAGACCAAGATGCATCATCCTGTGCATTGTCCAAGGCCACAGTAAATGGTTCATGCATATATAGCCAGTGGCCAATGGAGAAAGTCATTAACTTGGATGCTTTTTCGAGTCAACCTGCACTGAAGGTGGAAAATGTTACCTACACATTTTGGCATGCACAGTGGGTTAGACATTATGGCTCAACTGATAGGCAGAAGTGTAATAATCCTTGGATTTACTAGAGGTGCGAAAGTGGGCTCTTACACGTAGTCCGTATCATGTAGCATTCTCATTTGGAAGCTAGCCTTACAATCCCATCAATTTCAGTAACCATTTGCTAACTATACTAATCATCTGCTTTGGAGGATGTGCTGGATGTGTGGAACTACAGGAAGAATGGCTGTTGGCATCTCTACCAGAGCCGGGCTCAGAAGTTTGACTAAAGCTGTGTTGGTGTGCCCCACTTTTCGTAATGAGCCTGGTATGGAGGAAGGATCAGACCTGTGCAATTGATTTGCACACTGAAATGTGCCTTCAGTTTGCTCTGGAATTTACCATGTTGCATTGATCTGTAGGAACACAGGCAAACATGCTTTAAAATTAGTTGATTTATGAACCTCACTTTCAACTTTTTGTATTATGTGATAATCTGGAGATTATCACATAGGTGTGTTTCAAAGAAGTGATGAAAGAGAGTGATAAAGTGATTTTGTGAATACTCGGTAGACAGGAGAATAAAGCACTGCAGCTAAGAATTAGTGATACTGGAAAGCAGTTCACTGCTTAGAAGAGCAAATCAAAGGACTTTCATTTGAATACATCACCATGTGGGTAACAAATCCTTTCCAAAGGTAGTTGATATTATCAAGGGTTGTTTGACCCACCACTCAAAGATGCTGTCTCCACCCTGGTGTTTTTTTCAGTCATCTCCTAACCACAGGACTTAGAAAGTTGCTGGTTGAATGTAAGAGCAGAATCTTGCTCTCCTGTTCCCAGTCCATGACAAACCATCATCCATATCTGTAGTATTAATAATGTCCAGAAAATTGATTAAAGGTTATAAAGATAATATCTAATATTTCTGGTGTATAAGGCTTAAATATCAATTATTAAATAGAAAAAAACCCTATACAATAACCATAATGTTACTGGAACAAATTAAAACTTGGCATTTACAATATAGAGAACAATTGAAGCCACAAGGTGACTAATCTCTGCTGAGGAAACCGCTACTTCACAGGTATGTTCTGCTGAATTTGCAGTGCTCTTGACAAGCATATTTACTGTCTGAAAATAAAAATCTCCTTATTAATTCTAAACTTTTCTCATTCTCATTACCTTCATCACTGCTGTTCACTACGGCAGATCCAAAATTTTGTTTGCTAAAAGCCTTAACACAAAACCTAAATCCGTTTATCCCTACTATTTTCATGATCTGTACTGAGTCTGCCTTTCAGTTACTAACAGGTAATAATATGCTGTAGGCCAGCAAGTACCAAATAGTACTTTCACATCAGGCTTTACTGGGAAGTGCCAAAACACCTTCAGAATTTTTAAAAATGTGTCAGTGTTACAGAATCTCTTCTAAGGCCTGCAGGTGTTAGAATGCATGCACAAGTTTGATACTGTTCTTATGATTTATTCGTAAAAATATCTCAAAAGAATAAAAATTGGCATCAACAAATAAACCTTCATAGAATTAATTATTTCTCACTTCAGTGGTTACTTTGTCTGGAGAATCAGTACTTATTGGTCTTTACTGATGGCTTCAGAGAGTCAGACTTGATTTCCCCCACTTTCCAGTAGTGGTTAGGTTCTAATTCTCTTTTGAGGAGATTCATTGTGGTTGGAAATTCCATTTAATGAAGGGGATGTGCTGAAGACAGGCCCACCAGGTGAACATTGTTGTACCCCTTGTGACACATAGCTTCTTTTTCAGAAAGACAGTAAACTGAACATGTAAAAATCTCTCACTGGAAAATACATAGAGTTCCACCAGTCACTGGATTTTGCAGCTTGAATGAATCAAAGCACAGTCCTTACTTCACAAACTAAATTAGGAACAACCTGATTTTATTCAAAAAAAGGAGAAGAGTCATGGAATGGTCTTCAGAACTTAACTGCAGCCCCTGTATCATCTGCAAAAGCATGGAAGCAAATCAACTACTCTTTTACATGCTCCACATGGATCAGCTGCTGGCCATCAGGGTTTGGGGTGGTCCATTTAGGCTGCCTTTATCTGCCTAATCTATCCGTTATACAATTGAGCTAACAAAAACATATCTGGTCAGCAAGCGGTCAGCATGGAGAGGCAGCAAGTGGCACTCAACCGCGGCTTGGTTCTGACTCCTTCCCAGAATGTATCAAAATTCTCTAAATAAAATTCTACAAAAACATTGTGGAGTTGAAGGGTCAATAGTTGGTGGATTAGCACTTAATTCCCTGGAATAGGGATATAGGGATGAGCTCATTAACAACAATATTTATTCCTGGAACAGGGTATAGAGGCAGCTACTCTCCTGCTGCTGAGTTTTTCTTCCCTCCTGCAGTAGTTCCTCAAGCCCATACATTCAGTTTCCTTAGGCCATGGTGTCATCTGGCAGTAGCTGCACCTTGAGCAGCTGTTGCTGGATGTGCCACACACGGATCCAGCCAGCACACTGGAGCCTTGTGCCCTCTCTGCGGTCCAGTCGTGCTGCTGGGATAATTCATATTCCCCAGATGTTTGCTGCTTTTCTTCTCTTCCCCCATTTCCCAACCCTCCTCTGCCGCATACAGTGTACTGCTGGAAGGCATTGTGTGAGCTCTTCGCAGTCTCTTCAGCCAAAATCGTCCACATGATTGTTACTTTCCTCATCAAATTGGGCTGACCTTAGTGATTTTCTCAGCATTACCCCTTAAAAGTTCTTCAAAGAAATGGGAGTACAAAGTATTCCACCTAGCACACAGATTAGAGAAATGAACACCTCTAAGACAAAGGTTATATTACAATTATTATGTGCTCTTTAAATTAATAATTTAAAATTAGCTAAAAATTGATTATATGGTCAAATACTAAACTGCAGACTGACAAACATTCTTATCTCAGAAACCTAAATAATTCCTCAATATTGGAAGGAGTCTATTAACTTCCAATATTAGCATTTCTTCTATTGGATCTTCAGAATTTTGTCTTTATTTCATTGTAAGATCCATTATGAGACAATTCATTTCCTGATGATAACAAAATGTAATTAATCGTTTTTTAATTTAAAAACACCTAGTATTCATTTGTTTCAAATGAAAACTGTATTTCAGCAGTTGATCTAAAATTAAAAACTTTTATACTTTGAGCAGCTACTTTTTTTTTCTGTAAATTGTTCTCAAGGGTTGTCAAATAGAGGCTAGGAGGGGCATTCCGACCAAGAGTTCATACAATTACAAAGTCATAAGACTAAGTTTCTTTAGGTGTCATTTTTAGTTTCAATATGTCGTCTTCCTACACACAAGCACCATTTATAAACCAAATTTCTACATCCTCTGCCTTGTAAAAACAAAACTTTTTTTGATCACAGCTTCATAAATGTGAGAGAAATAAAAGGAGATTTTATTTTAGTAATTTTTTGTGTATCCGTTTTTGTGATCCATTTTGGCTCTTCCCCCTCCACTGATGCAGACCAGTTATACAATGAAGAAAAAATCCCAAGATTAATTCTCCTTGGTTTTGTGTGTGGATGAGGAAAACAACCTGTTGAGAATAGTTTTTACTTCTCAGAAGTCACATGGAGGCAATCGATTGCAATAGGTTTCAGGCACGTATGTTAAAGACCTTATTTTGAGATATTGTAGTACCAAGTGGAAAGAATAAATAACTGAGTAAGGTTTGAACTCTGGGAAACACTGAATTCAACTCAATGGAGTTCAAAATGTAGGTAAAAGGTAGTTCTGGTTTTAAACAACCAGTGACCCTAAAATCAGAGAAATATACAGCCTACATAAAAAAAGAATTGTGACTTCAATGAAAAATTAGATTAGAGAGAAGAAATCTCTCCCATTTGGGAATTACACATATTTTAATAGTAAAAATGTGTATGTATTTAGAAAATACATCAAGACATAAAATTCAAGAGCTTTTAAAACCTTAAAAAGAACATAAGATCCAATCAGGGATGCAATTTCTGTGGAATTAACAGTATTAGGCACAGAGTTAGATATGACTGAGAAACAAAAATACTTGCCAAGTAGATCTGATAAGCCTAATTTTCTGAACAAGGAAGATAGAAATAAATACAGGAAAATCCATACACTAACAGTCAAAATGAAAGCAGGCATATTTGTAATAGAATTAAAATATAGAAAATCTCTAAACACAATATATCATAGTACATCAGAAAACTCTTCAAATACCAGCAACGATTGCCCAGTTACAAGAAAATGTGACAATAAAATGATTCTTTTTGGAGGTGCTCCTCACAAGAACAGGAAAAATATTTCTCCTCCCATCCTAACCTTCAAAAAATCACTGCTTTCCTCTAAATTAACAGTCCCTTTGACTAAGGGAGATTCTTCCCTATACAACACTGGCATAATCAATTCAAGAACTGAAAGGCAGATTTTAACAGCTTGGTGAAGAACGGGACTGTGGGTTGTTTGGTCTCCCAGATCTGAGTTGCCTGTCAATCAGGAGTGATCAATGCACCCCAGCTATGTTTGGACTGCTGCTGTGGGAATGGCACTCTATGTGGTCAGGTTACAAAAATTACTTTAGTGTTCATTGATATGTAGGGTAAGAGAGCTAAGCTCTCCTAAAGATTGGACTGTAATGTGTTCTCTGTAATGGAAACAATTACAAATTAAAAACTCAAGACAAGAAAACAAAATTGCAGACTATGTTTATCAGTTCATAGCTATTTTAAGATCATCATAATTTTGGCTAAAAGTGAGGCTGGCCATTTAACCTGTCCTCTCTTATTTCATGACACAAAAAGCTCTGAGACTTGCCTGTCTCCTCTGTCTGCTATTAAGAGATAGATTTTCCTCTCCTTAATGTGCAAGCCATATGAGGGACAGACAGCTGTGCCTTTCTAGCCTTCAAAATCTTCTTCCACGCCCCTACGTGCCTAACGTTCCTACTATGCTTGCTTAACTCAGACAATCTCTTCTTGCTTGCCTTCTACCTCCATAACCTGTTAATGAAGAACCGTGAATTGGACTATGAGATCCCAAAGGTCTCTTCCAACTTCAGGTACCCTGAAAACATCAATAAATTTCGCACCTTGGAAAAAAGTGCTCATAGTCATCTTAATAAATTCTAAAATATGGAAAATTTCTATAGTTCACAACTCCTTGTATTACTTCTGTACCACATAAGTAGTTGAAACTAAAATTCTGAATATGACAAGTCTGGCAACATTGTGTTTGAGTGGTACCGTAGCCACCAAGGGCTGGCTCATTTCATTCATACATACACAGGTCGTCCAAAATTTCACCTATATCTCCTCTCCAGCTTTTTTGCCAGAGGAAACAGAAAATCAAAGGTGAATAATAACTGAATCTAACCAGCTTACTCTTCCATCCCTAAGAAAACGCAACTATATATTTCCTATGTAGATGAAATTTGCAACTAAGTTACATTTGACCCTTTGACAAAAAATTTTCACAGTATGAAGCATGATGCTTTTGTCCTCCTAGACCATAGTAGTCCTATCTTTCCTATGTAACAATTGTGCAGCCAAACTGTAGGCTCATTAAAAAAATTGCCCAAAATTACATGCAGATTCACACTTCGAGAAAATAGTAAAATAGTTTTTCCTACTGCAGAGTAAATATTCTGGATTTTTTCCTGTCATTAAAAATATATTTATTAACTGTCTATTCTTTCTAAAGCTATCATCCATCTAAATTTTTACTGTATAGTATGACTATACTATCCAGGACTACTGTGCCAAGTTCTCCTGTATGCACTTCTGTTTTCCCTGAGCTATATCCTCATCTTTTTATAAGTCAGTTCTGAACTGCAGCACTGAAACATGGGATGCTCATCTCCCAAGTCAAGAATACACAGCTCAGGCCTATATAAATAAATGTGAAGTCTTTATTTCTATGGGTGACCTAGTGCCTGTTGTGGTACTGAGGGCTGCAGATATCAAGTTTGTACCAGATAGTTTTTATTTTCCCTCTGTCATCAACTTGCCACACAAAGCTCATTACAACTCTTGCCTTACAAGGAGTTTAGAATGTTTTGGGGCTTCCAGGATTGAAAAGCTTTTCAGAAATACATTTTATTGGAATGGGCTGGCTGTATCTCTGACCCTTCAAGAGCAGACAGTCACCAGGCACTATAAAAGAAGAGAAAAACTCACTTTGTTATAACCAGGATTCTTCAAGTTCTTTTTACAGGTATCATGCTTTAGCAGATGCTTAACTCCCAATACATTGTATAAACATTGTAAGGTGGTTTTGCAGAGTCATGTCTGCTTAGCATAAATAGATGACTGTCTCATGTCTAAAATGCTGCAAATGCAGGTCACAGGAGAAAAAGACTGCATGGATTTATGCCAGTGGCAATAGAATTTTGAGTCAAGCAGCTTACACAGGAAACTATATAATTTTTTGTTTTAATAACATTTCCCCTTCCTTCATATGTTAAGTGTGCAGCTAGAGACAGATAAATGATTTTGTCTGAGTTACTTCTCCATCACTTTGCAATAGTATCTCTAGGTCTGTGATCAAATGGCATTTGAGAGCATTTTGCATGTAAAACTGTGGTTATTTTTTCTCTTTTTCAACACTAAAACAAAAGGATATATTTCTTTTCCTCCAACTACCTTCAATGTTCACTGTTCTATTTAGGTCCATTCTGCTGTGTGTTTCAAAGCTGCATTTGAAACTCATGAATTAGCCACACTACCATGTGAAGGACAGTTTCCTGATGGTGGGAAAGAGTTTACAAGAATGACAGCTCCCAAGATTTAAGTGGTGCTGCGGGGTGTTAAGCTCCATAGGAGAGTTTGAACATGTCAGAAGTGTCAGGTACTTTATATTCATGGACAATTTCACAAAGGAGTTGCTGGTGCTGTCCTTACATTATTAAAGGCAAGAGGAATGACATGGTTACCAAGTTTAATGACTTCAAAGAACTGGGCCTGTCACGTTGGCTGCTACAGAGCTATTTGTATTGAACTATTTTAAGGCAAACATTCTTGTCCAGTATTTGCTATTAAATTGTTTAATAAAGGCCACACTGAGCTTTTAGTTAAGCCCTGTAATGGTCTCCAAACACTGAAAATTTGCATGAAAGCCTTGTGGCAATATGCTAACTTGATAAAACATCTGTTGCAGGATTTATTCCTGGGTAGTTAACTAGAGTTGGCATAATGGAAAGGAACAGATTTACCACTCAGCTATAGAAACCTGTTGTGGAGAAATAACTGCTAAACCTATCTTCTTCCTAATGGTTTTTTTTTTAATATCATAGACTATTCTTTTGTTTCATTTAAAGGAAAAGAATGCTGGGTATCCTGTATATTAACACAGAAAATTACGAGTGGATTTCTAGCATCTTTTTTTTCAAATTCCTGTTTGCACCTCTGTCATATCATATGAAGAAATGTGCAATCTATTGAAACCACGAGGTGTTCCAGACTGGGGCTTATTCATAATCTCTAAGTGAAGCTCTCCCACTTGATGTGAAACACCTTGCACCCTCCACCAGTAACCCTGGATGTTACATCACTGAATGAGCTAGGTTTCCCTCTGTGCAGTCAGTCCATCTCTAAATGGAACTGGTTCAAACAAAAGAGCTGGGAAACCCTGTCCACATTACAACTTTGCCCCCTAAATTGGCAACAAGGAGTATGAATTTGGCAATGACTATGAAACATCCCAAGAAACAGACGGATTCCAGACTGCACCTTAGAGTGATCAGGTCTGACCAAAAAGGCTGTATTTTTCTCCCCTGTTGTGCTTTATTGGGTGATTGTATTATATGCTTATCTAACAGAATGCCTCTCTCCTCCATGGGGTCCAGAGAAACATAAATCTACCCGACACCTTTCCCAAAGACATCTGAGGCTTCCTCTGCCAGCATTCTGAGCCCACAGACACAGGCCAGCTGGGGCCTGAAAGCTGTAGATGCAATTTAGCATGGCTTTGTGTCCAAACTAAAACATCTTGCCTAAGCAGAGCTGTGTTAATGCCGAGATGAATTCTGGACTGGAAGGGGCAAGCATGGCCCACGGGAGGATGGGCGGGACAAGAGCACTTCCCTGTGTGAAACATAACTCTGTTTGCAAGTCCCTGGGCTATTGAGGCTGCTGGACCTCACCAGTTCTGTCAAGGGTGCTGCAAGTGCCAAGAAAAGGCACCCCTAGGAATTTTCTGCTGCAAACTCTAACACCTTGAGAAATTTAGCCTTCCCCAGGCGAAGGAAAGGTTTTGGGTGCCAGGTAAGTGCTTAGGGACAGGAGGATCTTTACCCATCTCATCCACAGTCTTGTGAAGCAGATGAATAACCTTAGATTAAAGGCATATTGATGCATTATAACCTTGAATAGGATTTAGACTAAATATTCTATTTTTACAGTGTATAAACTAGTTTGTTCTGCTCAGCCTAATTACGATATTAATGATGCAAATTTAGGAAGAGGTCAGATTTGTAGACAAAACAAAATCTCTCTTATTTCCATCCAGTATGTACATTTGCTGCATATACTTCCAAGACTGTGTAAGGTAGAAATTATTTCAGTTTTCAGAATCTTCCCAGAAAAGGCAAACCAACATTTTCTGCACTCTCTAAATAATTCTGAGTGCAAAGTCAGTTGTAGGAGTGTGGGATGAGTTTTATTTTCCTTTAATTATTAAAAAAAAAAAAAAATCATTAAGCCAAAAGACTCACATGACCTACAAGAATTAAATAGGGGTTTTTTGGTTTTTTTGGGTTTTTTTGTGGGGCAATTCTACTGATTATATGGGATTTTAATTACAAATTTCAGGTTCAAATTTTCCAGTGACCAGATCAAGCAGAAATTCAGCTCACAATATTGGTGGATGAATGAAAATGAAGAACAAGGCCTAGAGAAATTTGATTGATGGTGTAATTGCTTAGCACCATAGAAACATAGAATATGCTGAGTCAGAAGGGATCCATCAGGATCATTAAGCCCAACTTCTGGCCCTGCACAGGATACCTCAAGAATCACACCACAAGCATTTCATATAGGACTTAGATTACTCCTAGAATACTGTTTGCCCAGATGGAGGTGTTCTAGCTCTGGCACGTACTATATGAATGGGATCAAAGACCCTCACTTGTTAAATGATATTAAACAGACAAAAATGAAACAAATTAGAGAAGTGTACTATTTCATTAGCGGCAACACTGTAGTTTGATTACAATTTGGAGGGTTATAACAAAATCTCTTATGTCTAAGTAGACAGAATTCATTTTCTAAGCTGTGCGCATGCCCTTCTAGATGGTGTGCTTGAGGAAAAAAATACTCCATTATTGATATATTAGCTGTTGCTGTCATTATCAATTTGCTATTTTGAATAACCTGTAAGGATGCAAAGAACTGCAAAGAATTCAGACATTTGATAATTCATATAAATGAATTGTATTTTCTGAAGTTCCAGTCAGGTTTGTAAGAAGAATCATGCTTGCATACAACAATAGATACCACTATAGCTCATTATTTAAGAGATTGCTCCAATAGCAACAATAATATTGCTGAAATAAATATTGAAAAAATAGTTAGAACTTGCCAGTTTCTTTTAAGTTACAACTGTAAGTTTGGTAAAATATCATTTGAAAAGCAAGATCCATAGGAATTCTTCTACACTTCAGCAGAATTAAAAAAACTCACATAATCCATCTGAAAGCTCTTTTTAAACACTGCTGCTTTCTTTTTTACTCATACATGGAAGTACATGAACATTTTGCTACTCCAATCACAGGCATGAAAACACACTAAAGTCAGGAAACTTTAGATGAGTTTATAATTAATTTAACTTAAGCTTTATCACTGCTTTTGTTTGAGTCTCTATCACAACCAAAACTGAGCTATTAGTTCTTATTTGATTTTAACAATTCTTAGTATAGGTGTGCTCAGGTGATACAAACACATTATTCTGCGACTTTAACAGCTACCAGCCTTCTAACCAACTAGTGTCTTTCCAGCAGTGTGTACTCAAACATAGTACAACACCTTAATTTCCACTGGCATTTTGCCATGGCTACTTTACTGTCATATTTCTCTCATCCCTGTGGTCAAATGCCTGGAGCATGGGTTGTTTTAAGCCAGTAAGCTTAATAAAATATAAATATTTATGAATGCAAATACAATTCCAATGTCTTATCCAGCTGGCCAAAATCTACTTACATATCTGGTTCCAGGAATTTGACTACTGAACTTGGTAATAGGAAAATGATTGAGTTGATCAGCAATCTAAGAAGGTAAATATGACAGGAAGTTTGCAGGAGATCAGTAGTAGTGACCTACAAGTGAAAATACACTGCTGCTCAGACTCAGTAACATAACCCTACATGAGGTGGCTTAGACAATAAAACAAATTACTGAGAAATTAATATCTTGCAGAATACTTTCCTACTGAACCACAGAAAGCATGGCTCTCTTACTGTTCCCTATGTTTTCATGCTATCATGAGCTTAAAATGATAAATATAATAAGATACAAATATAGAGATATTTTGAGTGTTCTTCTACTACTGAGCACCATGGAGATGAGGGTTGTGAGCCTAGAACAAAAGCAATTACTACAACTCTGGGCAAAGCATGAGCTATATTACAGAATAAAAACTAAACTAATTATTCCAAGGAGTGAAGCAAAATTGTGGAGCACCAATAGCAGTTTCTTCTTCGGGCCACTGTTCCCTGAATGTCTTCACGGGTTTACATTTCAGGCAGCTAAGAAAGCATGGTCAGAAAATCTTAGAAAAGCCCTGTGATGCCATCATCCTGCCCTTAGGCAAGGGAATGCAAATGCAGTCCCCCTTTATCTCCAATTTCTGATGTAGATTGGGAAAAGGAACTGGGGGGATTGGGTTAGGAAGAGAACTTGGGCCAGGGGAGAGAGCAGGGCATCAGCCTCCAGGCTTCTGTGGAGACAGCTGAGGAATCAGTCCAGTGAGTGAAAAAGCTTAACCTTATGTGTCTTCTACATTTTTGATATAATCAAAGAGAGCTCTGCCATAGTATGTGCAGTTGTAAATGTCTTATTAACCAAAGTAAAGTGAGACATTGCTTACCAACTGTGTTTTTCCAATACCCCTCAGCTCAGCTGTGCACCACCTGCCTTTAAATCATAAATATACTGATAACATTTAACCTTAAGGCTCTAATCACCTAGGCTTGAATAACCCTGAGATCACAGGCTCATATTCAGCTCCAGTCCACTGCCCAGACCAGGTGCAGCAAAAAGAGATAAGCTCTGCAAGATTTTGTTGATGAGAATAGATTCTTCTGAGAGCAGAATCTAATTCAGATGGACTGGCTTTTAAGACATGGTATGTATTTTTTGATAGCAGGAGTGTTGCCTACAATATTTTTTTTCCTAAACACTTGTTCAATTAGAATTTAAATATTCAAGCAGTAAAGCTTCCTCTGTAGTAATTGGGAAATAATTCTACAGAAATCTCAACAAAATGAAAACAAATAAAGTTGAATAATGATTTTCTTTTAGTTTTTATGTTTTACGTCATTTGCCATTTTGAAAAAAAAAGATGCTCATACAGTTGTTAAAAATTTAGGAGGCAGCTGAATAACTCAATGGTTTTAACAATATTTTCTTTTTACAGAATCTTACCATCTATTGTAGCTCCAAGACATCTTCTGAAGAAAGCAGTAAAGAAAGAAAAATAAGAGGCTGAAAAATGTCAAACAGAGAAAACCTCTTTGGCCTTTTATACCTTCCTGTCAATAATTCTAGGGCCAGTTTTAGCACAACTCTACTTCTGACATGGTGATATTTCCTGTGCAATACATTTGTAGGGATATATACATCTGCATAAGACAGGAGAAACAAAGTAAATATCCTAAAGAAAGGATTCAGAACAAACAGAAAAGCAGGAAAGCTGAAAAAAACTGAAATAAAAGGCCAGTAGAAAGATTTGCCTTAGAAGAATGTACTTAGATATTTATATTCACTCCCTTTGGAAAAACTGGTTGCATCCTTCTTATTGACAGTGAAGCAAGTGTGTCTTTTTCAGCATATGTGCCCACATATCATCTCTGTGATGGTAAGGAAAAAGACACAAAAACAGAAAAAGAAAAGCAAACTCAGGCAATTATCTCCCAATTTTTCAAACACTACTCCTTTTACCTGGTACAGTCGCGATTTCAGCTGGTTTTTCCGTCCCCAACTTTGCTTTTAGTAGCAAACAGAGCTTATTCTGCAAAGAGCACTACCAAAGCTGCTGGACTGCATTGTTTTACTGTTCTTAATAGTTAGTATTTCAAAGACAACAAATGAAGAAAATCATTGATGGATAAACATTCATCAAAGAGATGGAAAATGAAAGATAGACCATTGTCTCATATGCATGATGGTTTGTTCAGATTTAATGTGTTTGTTTTGAATGACATTTTATGCCCTCAGGGTGAGAAGTTCTGTTTATTGTACAAATTGATTTCCTAAAATTCCTTACCATTTTTAAAGTAGACTCTAATCTTTCTGTCTCTGCTGAGATACAGCAGAAAAGTACCTGAACTCTTCAGATACATCCAGACTAATTTGAAGCACAAGTGGTGCCCAACCACAGAATTTCATTTGGAAATAGCAGTTAGAATATTTAGCATTGCCTAGTCACACCAAAAAGGAGAAAATAAGGGGGAATAATTGAGCAAACCCAGCATTTCAATCAGGGTATTACATATTCTTTCTAGCAACTCACTAGCATTTCATTGATCTATTCTGAGGAAGTCAAGAATTTATATCACATGGACTGTGGGTAGCAAAAAGCCAGTTGTAATTCTTACATGAGAGTGTCACTGTGTGGTGTGCTCAGAGAGTTCTGGTTAATAGTAGCACACAATAGGGCACGAGTACAGCAGAGAAACAGAAGTTCCACACACCTTACCAAAAGAAGGGTATGGATTTATTCATATATTGCCCATAAGTTTGCTTAATGATGTCCTAAGAACCACCCTATGCTATTGTTTTTGTTTACCTCTTCATAAGACAATGCAGTCAACCCTGATGGTCCAGACCACTGGAGTAATTTGTGCAACTGCAGTAACTGCTTTTTAAATCACATCTGTGCTGCAGAATAAAACATTTTTCCTAAGTGAGGATCTATATAATCATCCATGAGACCAAAGGGTCACAACACGTGTGTTACTACCTCAGAGCTGTCTGAGCACTGTGGACAAATGCTGCTGAGTGCCAGATGGCATAAATGTAATGCTAATGTGGTGTTCTCTCCTGCAAACAACCGCAGCTTTGCACTCTTTGAAGACACACACCACTGATGTGAATTAGTGCAAATCTGCCCCCTGCAGTCACCAGCCTCTCGCAAACATGGCCTTCACGTCTTTCCTCATGTTTTATATCAGCTGATCCTTGTCATCATTCAGATATACAAAGGACATATGGTGCAGATCTCTGGCATGCAGGGACTCAGGTTTGGCCAAATGGGAAGCAAGCCATGAAGGACACAGAGAGAATGTTACTTTCATCCCAAGCCAAGACTGTGGGAACTGTTCTAGACATTAGCAGACCTTTATGTAGAGGTTTTTCAGCATGGAAGAAGATGCATAGCCTATTCCATGACAGCCAAAGTAAATAGTGCTAGCAGGACTCCCTTATTTCTCTATTTTTGTACTAGACATCAGAAACATTTGCCAATGTGATAGTGACTGATATAAATTCAGTACATAAAATACCATCTTCATTGCTATTCATTGGCAATATTTTAATGCTGCTGCTGATCTTCTTCTGTAGCGATCAGTCAGGCCAACGACTGTTGTAGATTTCCTTTGCTTAGGTAAATCACAAGAGAGAAAGGCAGGCCAATAAAAAACAAATACCAGAAAATTCTTTTTAAATACTAGGCGTCTTTATTTTTTACAAAATTATTGAATAGGAATTTTCAGTCATAGCCTGGTTTTCATCCTCAGATAACTTAATCTCACAGTACAGCAAGAATTCCTGGGTGGTTTGCAGTCTGTACCACTCTGGAGACGTGGTCTTTTGCATTTCTCTGTCCAGCAGTTATCCAGGACTCACGAAACTACTCACAGCCAACGAGTACAGCATTAGAGCAATGTTGGGAAAGCATGTGAGTGTTTTAAATCTTTTTCAAATAAAAAAGAAATATTCACTATGTTCTGTCAATTTCAGAAAAAGTTAAGTTACACAAAACAGTTGTTCTCTCTCTCTGATCTCCTTTCACATACACAGCCACTAAGAGGGAAAGCCAAAACTATGTGATGTCTCATTACATCTTAACTCAGTCATATTGCAGGGATAGTTGGCATGCTCATGTCTGTTCTCTGTATAGAAAAAAAGCTGTCAAGAAACAACTTACTTTTAATAGTATAGGGAATAGGGGTGAACTGTTATTCAAAATAGTTTTTTATAATTTATCCTGGAAGTACAAAAAAGTTTCTGACAGATATTCCTTTGCATCTGAATTTTCAGATACATCAAGATTCTCTTTTGATGCTGTCTTCACAGTACAGCATCAAAAAACCTTCATTTTCTTGTAGGAAATGGTAGGCCTAAAATATTTTACAGGACTTCCTAATTATAGAGTATAGCCATTGCCAGTCTCCTGAAGTCTTATTTAGAAAGAAACAGGCAGAGTAAAAAGCATAGGCTTTAAGGCCTGAAAAGATCATTAGGTTATCCAAATTTTTATGTATTTCAGGCCAGGAGATCTTAATATGTTTAGCTACTTACTAAGCCTAATAAATTATGAATTATCCAAGTACATTTTTTTTTAAAACCCTCCATCTTTAATTCTTTCCTAATACTTCCAGAGAATCGAACATACCTCAACAGATTAACTTTTTTTTCACAGATCATTAGTGATTTAGGGCCATTCCAATTTCAAATCTGCATTACACTAGCTTCCAGCTTTTAGTCTTTATTGTACCTCTCCATACAAATTTATGAAGTCCCTTTGTGCCTTACTCTTGGGAAAGTAATTGAACATGGAAATCTATTCATTACTTGGTAGCCTTTAAAAATCAACTAGGCAGACTGAGCCCTTTAATTCTGTCATTCTAACGTATACTTTCTAGCTCCCAGACATTTGTATTCTGTCCCTGCTCTCTCTCCACTTATGCAACACCTCTAGATATCTTGGAGCAGTACAGATAAACTACAGATATGGAGGTAAAATATAACTTAAACACTGTGATGCAACATGTCACAAAGGTAGAACCACTTTTTTCTCTCAGTAAAAAACTTCTTAGCACACCTAATATGAACCTAGAACTCTTCCCAGGGTTTCCAGGAAGTAATTCTTCATTCTGTATTTATGGTCTGTATTCCATATTTCTACATGTGTAGCCTTAGTTTTGCTAATATTAACGCAATATTAAAGCAAGCCTGTCTTATAAATCAGTCTGGACATCAAATAACCCATATGATTATATTTTTGTGATTATTTAACATGACTGTTACCAGCAATAGCTTCATAGTTCCAAATCATAAATCAAACATATTTAATAAACTTTAAAAGCATTAGTTAATGTGGAGCCCCTTTTCAACAACTCTCCCAATTAATAATGAGTTGTCATTGGAGTTCATTTCAGATCAGCCTGTCAGCTATTTGCAATCTGTATACAAAGACAAAATGCAGATTATATAGAGCATAGAAAGCAAAATATGAGTGAGATTGTGGAACTGATAAATTTTATTAAAATGAGAAAAGAACTCGTGTTGCCTCCTTAAAAAGCAGCTGATTGAATTCACCCAATAAAGCACATGAAACTCAGATGGATAAATGTGCCTACAGTTTGGGGGAAAAAATCTGAACAGAGTCTTTATTTCACATTGGGCTCCTAATATAGTTATTGTCAGTTACGATCTCATAGACTGCGAGGCAGCAAAGTGAATAGACATACTCTCCTCCCACTTCTAATCTGTTTCTGCAGACTCTCAGCCTGTTAAAACAAACTGCACTTCTCTGCTTATTTACATACCCAAGTTTGCTCTGGGAGATGGCAGAAAGGTAGAGAGTATATAATTCTTAGCAAACACTACAGCCACAGAAACACCATGAAGCTTAAAACCAGTATGCACTTTCCAAGATGTGGGATCAGAATATCTTAGTTACAACCTGTGCTGTTACTGGTTTTGCTATGCCCAGGCAAGTCTCAACATTTTCTCCCCATTCTCCAGTTCCCCTCTTCCACATGATTAGATGTCAAAACATCAAACAAATTAATTAAACTTTTATCGGTGAAGAGGAGTGTTGAATCTTATAGAGTGTGAGTCAAGTCTTAAGGTCACCTCCAAGTTTTTTGTTACCATTGCAGTACTTAAATGAAAAAGTGACAGGAATTCTATTTAGGAATGACAGATTTACTGTACAGACAGCTTCTTCTAGTGGAAGTTTTGACTAGATTTCATCGTCTTTGAGATATTTTGCAAATATCATGTTGTCAGTTATTATTAGACCTTATGTTAATTTAAAAATAAAAATTCCACTTGACAAAAATATTATGGTCTATGTGCCCCCTTTGGCTCAAAGTTAGCAATCATCATGATGAAGCAGACATAAGTTATGAGATTTCCATGGATGAGAGAGTACTGGACCAGTGAGAGAATGTTATAACCCAGCTGTAGCAATAATTCCAAGCAGCTTTTAGGCAATGAAGTCTTAATAAACTTAAACACTTGTTTGAGCCAGATTTATTGAAGCAGCTTCACATACTGTGGTTCTGGTTTAGGGTTTTCTATTCTGGGCAGAGCACCAACTGGAAAGAAGCCTTGGAATATGCACTCCTTAGTCCACTAGAGTGTCCTCTGAAAACATCATATACCTTTTTCTCTGCTCTTCCCTGTCGTCCCATCACATGCATTACTAGTGATAGTAATAACATAGTTCACTATTTTATGATGAAAAGGTAAAATTAAAGCAAAAGGATTGTATTTTATTCACCAAAAGAGGATGCCTGTTAGTAAGCCTACAACTGAGACAGCAGGTTTCTGACAGTTCTCATGTGGGAATTTGCCATTGCCTTGGATATCTGTGAACGTTCTTAGACTGTTGCTTATTTCATTTTCTTTTGATTTTTTTTTTTTTTAAATTAGGAAAAAAGATAAGTACACTCTAAACTTTCTATTTGCATACTTCATGATACATTGTGTCACTCATTCATGTTATCTTAAATGCCCTTTTTTTTTTAAGTGCAATTTGCCCTATACTTCTCCCTCCAGAGATCTAGAATGGCTTCTATTTAGATTTTGTACTTCAGTCATTTCCAGGAGACATTGTTCTTTCCATGACCGCTTTTTCATAGGTTTCTTCCCTCCTCCCTGACTTACACAGAGAAGTTTTTTCCTTTGGTATTTATTTCATGTCTGTTTACAAATTTAAAGGCATATAATATAATTTTGGGAGTTCTAACAATCACTCCTTCCTTTCAAACATAAGCCAGTCTGGAATTCATCTCTATTCTTTCCAATAATAATTTATACACACGAAAACAAAGATTACTTCTCTTTCAAAGCACATTAGTCTTCACCATACTGTGGGGTCTCCAGGATCTCTTTGAGTCTAACAAGATTGTAGTCCGGTTCTAGTCTAATAAACTAAAAGCAATGCCTGAAATATGCTGCTTTGTATTGTGCCACGAAGTGTCCAGGTTTTTTGCTGCTTCTCCAAAAATTAGTATTGTGATGAAAAGATACAGGGTGACCTGATCTGTGTTTCGTATTATTATACAATGTGGATGAAAACTGAAACTGAAAAGAAAATTTTCTCAAACTGTCTCTATTATTGATGCCATGAAGTCTTAATGAAAAATTACTAGAAAAAAGTTTCAATCCAAAGCCTTCTTTAAGCAAAGCAGTGACAATGACTCTGTCACTCTCCATTAGACTTTCATTGGGCCTGAGGAACTGCAATCCATCCTGGCCTGAGGATATCAAACAGTGGACAACACAGCAGTCTCCTGAGAACTCTGACACTCACTTTGGTGTCAGCTTTCAGCCATGAGACTTTGTATGGATTAACTGCAAGAATTCAAGCAGTATCATGGATACACTTATTTCATTTGGGAAAATGCAGTATAACTCCATAAACTAACAAAATCTACTCTCACCAAGAGCAATTCAGCCCCAGAACAACTTAAAAACACATTGCTGTTGTTCAAGGGAGAACAAAATATAAGCTGGTGATTTATGTGCTTGTCAGTCTGCTATGTACTCTGGGTCTGTGTGTGACTGGGCAGGTTCAAACCTCTAGTGTCCAGAAACAGCCTTTTTATACTTTGGTTATCACCTGCAAATAAACCATGAGCCTGGTTAATGTGCCCTGACAGCTCCACAATTCATGTAAGAGAGGTACAAGTTATCCTCTGGGTATGGAAAAATGAAGGAACTCTTCAAGAGTAGGTCAAATTTAGGAACCTTTTCCCCTATCTTGCAAACTTCAGCCTCTGATGTCATCAGTGTTATTTATTGCTTCTTTCCAATAGGAATAGGAATGGGAGAGACCTCTTAAGATGCAGAATTAACCTATTAGACAAAGGCATATTATAATCTTTTAATTAACATAATTTAATAAACATAGTTGAGTCCCCTAATAAAAAATGTTAAAAACTGCCATTATAAGACTGTTTCAGAATCTGACAGTGAAATTATTCAGGGTCTTATACTTTCAAAACGTCATCCTGAATTTTGTCCATAGTCAACTCCTATAGAGTATATCTTGATATAGACTTTTCAGACAGCAAATTACACCAAAGAGTTAGTGATTGGAACTGTATGGAAAAGGCAGTAAGGATGTGGAAATCACGTGAGGAGAAATTATTCCCATTGAAGGTACTAAATAGCTCGAGTTCACAGAAGTTTAGAGGCACAAAAACTTTAAGCAGCATTTCCATGTAGTACTACCAAAGCACTCAAAGTGGCATGTAGAAATGTATGAGCTATATAACTCCTCATATCTCGTAGTTGAAGCAGGGAGAACATCCTAGGACAGGGGCATAGTTATTGGGAGAAGCAGGGTTCAAAACGGAAAAGAAAGGAAAGGCTGCAATTTGTTTGCTTTCTCAGCCCTCACGACCAAATGCAAAATATACGCCTCTCTAATGAAGCACAATAAAAAACTGATCAATTTTAAGTACTTTTGTGGATTGCAAGAAGTCACTTTGGGTACCAAAGATAAAAGCTGACCTGCAAAAGATTCCTACCAGACCCTAAGATACTGAGTGACAGGGAAAAAATGAAAACAATAAATTTGACCTGGATAATCATGAAGCAATGCATATGAGAAAAGTCTTATTACATTTTATGCACAGATACAATGATAGGCTTCAAGCTAACATTTTCTGGGATATGGAAGTGAAATATTTCCATGAAAGCATAAATTCATTGATCAGTTCTAACTAAAGTGAATGTTACTAGAAAAGAAATATCGGTTACACAAATTGGAAATATTTAATTTATATACAATTTAGACAATGAGTTCTAAGGGAGGGAGATGGCATAAATGGAGTTCATGTTGCACAGAACAGAAGACTACTGCAAAATGTGCTTCATAAGTAAGAGTGCATGACCATCAGCAAATATTTCAAATAAAGATAACAGTTTTGTTTGTAGTAAATGAGTTAGTAATTATTTCTTGAACTTGTTGCTTCACATAGAAAATGCAAAAATTACCATATTCAGTGTAAAAATGGACAGCAATTCCAATGACAGGACTATTCTTTTAAGGAGAAATATCTTTAATAGGAGGCCAAAACATTTTCCGATACTGGAAGTAAACAAATTAGTCAACTACTAACACGAGGGGCAGAATTACTGCACTTCCATAGAATTACAGGAGTGATAAGGACAAATGAGCACCAAAGCTAAATTAATTACATTGTGCAGTGTAATTACATTAACACACTCTACATGGGTTGAAAAAAATACACATACTTGGGTCCAAAAACAAGACATACTATCAAATGATATAAATATTTCTGTCAAAATATTTAAGAACTATCATCTTACTGTGAAGCTACATGAAAGCTTCACAAATTATTTGTACCCTGTTCTATCTCTGGTGGACTTTTAATGTTAATAATTTATATCTGAATTTTTTTTTTTTTATACCTGTCTGTGAGCAGGGGATAAGGTTTTCATATTCATGGAGACAGGGAGGAGGTAAGACTAGGTGGTAAGTTTAGTGGACCAGCAGCAAATATTAGTGTAGGGAATTCAAACCCATACTCCAGAGAATAAGTGCTTCCTTCCCTCACTCCTTTTGTTTGTACCTCTTCTTTGCTTTTCCATAGCAATCTTTCCCAGCTCAGGTCCAGTGCAGGGAGCCGCTGACAATGGGATGGTAAGGGCAGTGGGACATATTTCAGGCAGATACTTTCTTTCCCAGCATGGCAGCTATTTGTCCTGGTGTTCTGCACCGACCAGTTTTCAGAGCTGAGAGTCTCTCACGTCAAACCACCCTGTGCTGGGTAGTTCTGACAGGTCTATAAGCAGCATCTCTATCTCTGCTGACCAGTGCAAGCTTCTGACACAGCTGGATTAGAGATCCCATGGTGGACAAGGAGGATCAGGTGGGATGAAAGGAATGTCTGTGAGGGTGCTAGATTTTGGCCAGGTTGGAAGAGGATTTCTACATCTCCTATGACCACTGTATTCATCTATCTCATCTGTCTCAACTTCACCCATTTCCTCCTGTAGCTGAAAACCAACATACCATTAATAAAATCTCTTATATATGATGTGAACACATATTCATTTTGTTGTTTTACATCTGTTACTCTACCAACACTGTTGCTGGTCTTCACAAGATGTGACCAGTGCCTGTGTCCAAGGTGGTTCTGACAGTTAATCTTTTCCACATTTTTGCATATTCTCATTTTTGGTGTCTTCCATGGTATAATTCTCTTTTTAAAACTAATGTCTCATTCCATGTTAAAATTTCAGTTTCTGACACTTACAAGGTGTTCCTATCATCACTTATTTCCTATGTGGGAAATGCTGGGTTCCTATGTGTAGCACTGGTTTCTTTTAATTTTTTTAGAAAAGCCCCTGTACGTAGAGAACCCTCATCACAGGAAGAGTTCCTTATAAAACACTGCTTGGCTGTCTTGCTCTCTGCTGTCAAATCTCTAAGTGATGCATTTAGACAGCTGACAATGGAGCCATTTTCCACCTCATCGATCATCAAAAGTTCATTGTTTTCACGTATACTTTCCTCATACTGTTTTACTGTGTGGCTCTAACCTCTCTGAGATGAGAATGGAATCTCTGTCCTGCATTTGAATAGCACCCAAAGCACAGATTAAGAGAATTTTTACAGTGTTGTGATAAAAAATTAAGATGGTCTCAACAATAAGACAAAAAACTGAACTTTGGGTTGTAGTCTCCATTTGCACAGATCCAGGTTAAATTGCTGCTGGCCTTATGCTGTTGGCCTTCTCTCTGCAATATGCCAGACCAACAACAGTATTTGCTGACAGTTGTTTTCTTTAGTAATTCAGAAGTCTGGAGCGATGAAGTTGTTTGAAAAAGGTGAACAGTTAAGCAGAGTGAATAATTGGGATGAGGCACTAACGCAGCTGCTGGCTCACTATCCAATATTCTCCACCAGGACAGAAATTAGACAAAAAAATTGAGCACATAAGGACAACATGGTAATTAGAAAAGCCATATTCAGAAGTATTCCTGAAGCCAAAATATTTTTTGATTCAATTGCATAAGAAAAAATGAAAGAAAATCTGGAAGAGAAAAAAATCATGTGAAAACAAGACAAAACTGCAGCTTACTTGAGTATATAATCTCCTTTCAGCTTCTGTGGCATTTGGTTCTTAACTCTGTTTCCAAAAACCATCCTCTAAACTTGATTCCTAAAATGCAGTACCATTAGCAGCTCTGAGAAGGACTACACTTACGTTTCAGGTTAAACAGGAACGTGACTGTGTTATGCTACTTTATGATTTTTATGCTAACTTTGTATCCTTGCATCTAAAAACTGTGATGAAGAGTAGTGACAAATAAATGTGTACAGGGATGGTCCAGAAAAGCTAGTTTTATTTCCAGCTATTCAGAGCACATTGAGCATCAGAAAGGGGCTGAAGAGAAAGAAAGGATCCATGCCACAAATGTCTCAAATAATTTGTTTCTGGAAAAAAAAATAAATCTAAGCCATTTGACTTCTGGGAAAGAAGAACTATGGCGTTTTATCCTCTCAGTCATTTAATGAATTTTTTTTCCCTCATAAATATTTTAACTTGTCATACTAATCTCTGCTTTGCGTCTTTGTAACATCTGTGGATCTTCTCTAGGATAGGGACTTGATCACTTTCCTACCCGACAGAAAGAAGATTTCATTATTTTTTCGAAGATTAAGCTCTTGATTTATCACATTAGATTTAAGCCCAAAAATTTTACTAAATAACCCAATTTAGGTCTTCTCATTGGAATTTAAATGTCACAAAACTAATTTTCAAAAAAAAAAAAGAAAATCCAAATACTTGAGTTCTTTTTCAGTCCCTTGAGGAAAGAAAAGAGAAACTTTTTTTTAAACGTAGAAGCTAGCAAACCAGAATGGAAATATAAAAGCAGCTCTAAACACAAATGTTTTTCTTGGAGCCTGATTGCCTATTCTGAGCCTCATCCTTTCTCCTTTGCTGAAGTGTTTTGGCCAATAATCGTTCTATGAAGTGTGTTACTCACAGAGAAACAAAGATATCATTCTCACCACTCAAACCACTAGGATTTTCAGTATGAATATTACTTTCAACATGGATTAGAAGGAGATTTAAAAACCTTGTTCTTACCAAAAGAACATGATTGCAGAAAGTTTTAAAACCAATCCAGCTAATCACAAATACAAACAGTACAGCACAATCTTCTAGCTGGGACCTTCTGGATAAAGTAACTACTTCTAAAAGTTGTGGGTTGGACTGCTTTGAGCATCAGAGCACACTGCAGAGCTTTGGTGCTGAAACACACTAAACATATTGAAAGAAGGAAGAAAACCCCTTTGGAGAATAAGGCAGCTTTTTGTTATTTGATAAGGAATCCCAGGGCAACATTTTTTTTCTATTTTGTAGAGGGAAAAGTGCTGAGCATCAAAGCTAAGGGGTTCATGAAGCCCACAGTGAGGGAAAGGGCAGAGATAATATTTAATCTGAAGGGACTTTCTTGGATGGTCAGTTAATCTCAAGAATTGTGATTTGAACATAGTAATCAATGTGTGTTCCCAATTACTCTGGACCTGACCATAAAACCCTCACTTCATACTAGGTTCTTTGTAAAGCAATCATATGAGCTAGCAATAAAAGAACTGAGACAAATGGATAGCAAATGTGACCAACACAATTTGATTTTAAATAAAAAATACGCAGCAGTTGTGACTTGGATTCTTCCCAAATATTTAAGATTGATGTGTCACCAGCCAAATTCATTCACTATACTCCTTGGATTTACGGTATTATTCTTAGAAGCATTTTTCCTTCCATTTGACTATTTTATTACCCTCTTTGCATACTAGCAGATGTTTTCTGTTGTTCACACTAGGTACATGATGGATTTTTGTTTGCACCTTGTTCAGCTGAAGAGTAAATGGCTGAATAAAATTTTGTATTTCACAATCCACAATTTCGAAGTTCTCAGTGGAAGATTATTTCAAGTTCACCAGTAGATTAAATATATATATTAAACAAGCAACCTCTTAATACACTTAAATAAGCCCTCCTATAAAATAGTTTATTTTTATTATGTTTATTCCACCAAAACTGCATTGCAGTTTTCCAGTCTTTATATTTACATTATTTGCAACTCTTTCCATAAGTGCCAGTACAAATGTAACTGATGAAAATCCAGAATAGTCATACAAATGTTCTTGAAAGCAAGGTGCATTTCTGAGCAAATTTTTTTCTGATGCGCAATAATATATATGTATATATTAACAAAGCTTCATAATATAAAATATCTTCCATGGCAAGTAAAACTTCCCCACTTACAGCTTATTCAGATTTCAGTTACACAGACTTCTGCATTTCAAGTTAGTGCAAATAATGAGAGTAAGAGCCTGAGCAGAACAATGTAAATACAATGGAACAAGAGAAACAGCAAAATTTTACCAACTCCCTGCGTATGGTTATAACATTTAATCAGTATATCACTAGTATTCTTTATATACAATGTATTTAAATAATTGGCTTGTCTGAACTATAGGCAACAAATTTACAAAATAAAATAATGTTTCACACAAATATGGAATGTCGGACAAATATATGAAAATAAAATGCATCTAGTAACAAAACGTTGTAAATCAAAAAGATAAAAGATGTCTTCTCCATTTTTGAAGATTTCAAGGCACTTTCTTGGCAAATCAGAATTCTCTCCTTGGTAGAAAGTCTGCAAGAGAAAAGGGCATGCCAGTTTATAACTAGTTTCAAGCTAGAGAAGCAGCCCGCTTAGTATAATTCTGTTCATAAAGCAGTTTCCTGCGGATTGCATAAATCTTAACTTCCGAATGCCAGTGGGTCTTGCCCTCCTATGAACACTAGTGAGTTTTGCCGTGGCAAATCCTCAGCGTCGATGCCAAGAGGTTTAACACACAGCGGTCAGCGCTGCTGCACCTTGCAGGGAAGTTCCCCGTGTGCATAATAATCACGTGCAATTCTGCGTTTCATCAGATGCTTCACTTCCATTGGCAGGAATCTGGCTTAGGAAACGAAAACAAACCCATCCGAACCCCCAAGAGCTGTAAGGGCAGCATGTGCCCGGTACCCCGGCCCCGGAGCCACCCCAGCGACTGCCCGGGCCGCGGCGCCGCGCACTCTCCATGGTGCTGAAACACCCCGCCACGGCTTGGGCCACCGCATCCCGGGGGAAGAGGATTGGCTTCCCCCAAGCAGAAGTTCATTTCAGGAAAAGACCACGTCTCCTTTGTATACCCGGATATTTGCAGACGAGGAAGGAAAATATTTGCATAAGAGCACTGCAGCTCTTTTTTTTTTTTTTAATGAGGAAACGGTAGCCTATTTTAGTCCTGGAACGAAAAAGTCTTAAAAACAGATGTCAGTTCTTCAAGTGAGAGAGCCTCCTTTTTCAATGCAACCAAGAATCGCCAAGATTCTCTCTCAGATGTTAAAGTGAAGGCAAACTTCCTTACAGGCAACAGGATCTACGGCCATGTCCTCTCTAAGCTAGCGTGAGGGTGGCAAGGAAAACAGATCTGTGCCAAAACATGGAATAGAAGCAATCAGACAATCATGCTAGAAATGCAATGTTATTGAGGGATGAACGTCTGTAACTCCTTTGTTGCACTCCCTACTAACAGGGAAGAGAGAATGACTCCTGCCACCCTTCACCCTTCTCAAGAAAATGCTTCCATTCCAAGAATCAATGGATATGAGTAAACATGAAGATCTGAGGATGTCTTATTTATAATGGAAAGTATCCACTGTACTTGGTGGAGGAATGGGGTGATGGAGCACAGAGACAGCTGGGAAGCACTCAGATCATGGCTCTACTTTTTCCTACAATATTTTCTCTATTTTTGACAAAGTAGAGAGAAAGCCAGCATACCATAAAACTTTAAGTGAATACAATGCACACAAGCTACGAGCAATGCTTACCATTAAAAACCTTCCTTCCCTATTTTTCATGTCTTTGAGTGTATTTTTGGCAGGCAAATTAAAACACCTGGCTTTGCAAATCATAGCAACTTTTGATCCTTTTGTATTTTAAAGATGGAAATAGGATGAGATAGATGCTTCTGTACTGTGGATATGTAGGCAGATCTTTGACTCATTCTTTTGAAAGAAAAAGAAAAGAAATTTTGGAGCACAAGAAATCTCTCTGAAAGCCCTGATACATGAATCCAGAAGTGTAAATGGATACAGATAAAGGAAAAACAGACACTAAAAAGGTAAAACTGCAGAAAATGAGAATGGTGGGATGTTTGAGAAAGCTGAGATTTAGAAGAGAACACTAAAAAACAAACAAGAACTTAAGCACCCCCTCCCCCCCCAAAAAAAAAAAAAAATTCTTTTTTAAATAGAGCATTCAGAAAAGGATTCCTGCCTTGAGTCATGAAAAGCAGATGCAAAGTCATGAGATGCCTAGTCAGTCTCTGGTTCATTGCCCTTGGTATATTCAAAACCATCTGCAACACCTGGAACTCAAGAGGCCAAAGAGACTGAAAATAGTTAAGAAAAGAGGAAGAAATTATGTCATTCCTTCTCAGAACTGAAATATTGCCATATTCTTTAAAGAACAGCCACCAAAATGAATCCCACCTCCACTGAGAAATCAAATCAGCTAACACTGACTCATATCCTACTCTTCTTTTCTTATTCTTGATTAGTATGAATTGAAGTCTTGATGCAGGAAGAAGTGACATACACAACTCCCCCAAGCTCTGAGCTTGCAGTATTTCTCAGGAGAAGGTGGTGAAAGGAAACCGTCTTTAAAGAAATTTAAACAAATAAAAATCATTGATTTTATACATTTTATTGGTTAATAATAACAACCAGTGTATATTTTCAAATTAACCTTTAAAAGTATAACCATCTAATTAATGTTCAAACAACAGGAGAAAACAGCTCACTTGGAGATGTTCCTTTTACCAGTGACAATGCCATTTAATTAACACATAAAATATGCTATTCATAAACAAGAATGGACTGGTTTCTTCCTCAAACTATTTAGTGAAACCTTTAGCTTTTTCACATCTTTATGTTCAGTTTCCTTCCATCACCTTGAAGTGGTAATTAAGTTATCAAAAATTCTCAGGAGACAATATGGGAATGAAAAGGGATTCCAGGAATGAATGGGGTCACAGGTTATCTATGAAGATTGTATTGGCAGACCTGAGACCAAGACATTTCTCCCACGGATTAACAAGAAAGTCCTCTGCAGAACGGCCTGAAATAAATGTGCTGATGATATCCTTGGGCAATTTTCTTTCACCAAGCAGACTCCTCCTTGATATTTTGAACAGTAAGAGGCCACACAGTACATAATTATGGACTGTAGTGCCACAAGTAACTTGTAGGAAATTACAGGGGGGCCTGTCAGAGGTATCTGTGCTTCCACAGATTTCCAGGAGCCAGTCAGATCTGCAGTGCCAAAGCTGCATGTTTATACACTCTGTTAATACCACATTTTTGTATGCACACCTGATAACAAGGTACAAGTGTGAAGTAAACCACTAGACCATTCAACAAATAAGAAAATGAGTGGGGAAAATGATACTTACATAGCAAACATCCTAGGACTGTGTACACAAAGGGCTCATTGCTAATCTTGTTAGCAACCTTGCACACCTTTTGTAATCTATAAAACAAAATTACCCACAGTAATAATGAATCTCTGCTGCCAGATACCCTCATAAAACTGCATAAAATTAAATGTAAAGTTTGTACTTACATTTCAGACACTTTACACAGTGAAACTCTTATCTGATGGAAATTCATTAAAATATGCGTGCAAGATGTAATATTAGATTGTACCTTAGCATAATCAGTACTCTAGAGGAAAAGTACAAATGATGGCAGGAATTTAATTTCTACCAGGTTGTTTGCTACTGGGATGTGGAAGACCAGGTTCAACTCCCAATTGCACATGGAGGAATTTAACTCACTAACTGGAAGGCTGTTCTAGCCCTCAGACCATGACATAGAAGTCAGGCTGTTTCAAATATTTTATTCCATTTACTATTAATATTGATTTAATTCCATATTTTCCATGTTTAAGTTCATCTCCCAATCATCAGACTAAAGACACCCATGTCCCACTTCCAATCCCTCTGTCATGTGTCCTTGGTTCAAACCACCAGTTGGTTCAAGTGGACCCTGAGCTGCTGCCATCCTTTCTGATACTTGCTAACAAGAAACACATAGGTGCTAATTTCTTCTCTTGCTTGGTAAGCATTTCAATAAAACTTAATATAAATTGTGCCAAACAGCAAGAAAGTGAGTACTATCTGGGTTTCAGTTCCTCAGAAAATATCTGTACAGTGTATAACCATGTCAGAAGGAGTGAAAATAACTCATCCTCAGACATCCCGTGATGACCAAGTTGTCCCTGAAAGAAAATAACAAACCCCTCTAAAGACACAGGTAAAGATCTTGGCTATGCTCAGCCTGAGTGATGGATAAGGTGGAGACAGTTCTGGAGATTTAGCTCTCCTTTTTAGAACAGAACATTCCAGGTGAATGTAACTTGTCTGCTTTGGGTTTTCTTGATGCAAGTGGGAGCAAAAACTGCTTTGGTTTAAATCACCCTTTTTATTTAACATTTTGCTTTGATAGTTGAACTAAAAACAAGTTCTTCACACCATTCTAAATCACAGTCTTGTCTTTAAGCAAAGCTATTTAATTAGAAGAAAAATAATATGACTGTTTCTCTGTAAATAAAGTGAAGCACTCAGGCAATACATGAGAGTCCAAGTAATATTCACATGCTCTGGATCCATGTATCAAGCCATACAACATGCAAAATGGTATTTTTGTTGTACAGCATGTAATAGAAATATGCCTTGCCTACTCCTCTGTCTACTTAGAAAGTTGTATGTATATATTTTGAGGGTCAGCCATGGGTTCCTACATTCCAGCTTCTGATAAACATAAAGGCAACTGGAGATGAGGGCTGCTCCATCCCCTTTCGAACACTAAATCCTCTGAGGTGCTGAGCTATGATGAGAGAGCATCTCAGCTGCTCACAAACAGTGATGCAGTGTTGTAGTGTAGTGCTAAAGAGCAAATGTTAAAAAATGACCAGCACATCAAACACTTAATAGGAAAAGTGGATTGCTTTTAAACAAGTATCACAGCTAGCATTAAAAGGTACTTTGCTACTTACAGGTTGGCGTTGAGCAGTCCCTTGTGTTGTGATACAGTCGATGAAAGTGCTTGCTACACTCTGAGGAAAATGTGACTGGCCCTGTTTGAAAGTAAGGAGGAGTTAACAACAAGCTTTCAGTGTCCCTGCTCTGCAGCTTCAGTGAATGACAACACATAGAATTAAGTTCATTTTTTCCTGACTAAAATTGCATTTAGTCTTTTTACTATACCTTAAACAGCTATGATGGAACACAAGTGTAATAACGCTAGTGAGATAACAGAAAGAAATTCTGTTGCTATGCCTTTATGCTCATGATATAAAAACCAGAAAAATTACACATGAAAATGATGGGCTGGTTCAGCCTATAAATTCGAGTAATTCAAAATTAGCAGTAAAATTTCTTATATAGTGAAAAATAGAATGACAATTACAATAGAATTTAGTTTGCTCAATAGCTGTCTGTAGTCTAATGTAGAAGGAATAATGCACCTGGAATGAAGATACTATATCTAAAGATAAATAAAAGAAACATTTTAAGTAAATATGAGCTTCTAATCCCTGGAAAGATGAAGTACTTTCATGTACTAATGCTTTTCATTTGCACATAGATGGTTTATGAAATTCTTAATATAGAGTGTGGGTGTTGAGGGGAAAAAAATGACAGCTGAATAACATCTAGGAACCTGATCTGTTAAAATAATCCTAGTGAAAAAGCATACAGATGTGCAGAGGGCAGGATGTGTTTCATCTTTGGCAAGGCAAATCCCTGCATGTCCAGGTTATAGTGCGCTGTTCCCTTCTCTGGATATAGAGTGTCATCTGTTTATATTAATAATTACATTAAAAAAGTGTCCCTGCTCATGGCCAGGGGGTTGGAACTAGATGATCTTTAAGGTTCCTCACAACTCCAACCATCCTACGGTTCTATTTTTCTATAAAAACATGGCTCAACTGTAACAAGTTGCCAAAGACCCCTTCCAAAATTGCTGATTGTCCCAGGAAAGTATTACTGATGACATTCAAGTTGAAAAGGAGAGCAACATTTTAATGTTTGCATCATGTAACCTGCTTAGCAAGACTATAACTGACAGCTGGGGACGAGTACCTTGTGTTTTGAACAGAAAACATTGACCTTAAGTGAGTAAGACTAAATTTAAATCTAAATTTAGTACAAGTAAGAACCCTGAATAAGAGTAGCCTGTTTCAAGCAATGCCACAAAATGATCCACATGAAGCAGACTATGTTGGCTAACTTTCAGAGGAAGATAGGAAGCATTTCTGGGAAAAAAAATACTTATTTTGTAACTTAAAAGATGGTTTATGAGCCTGGTGAAATATATCAAGCCAATTCTGTCTGGACAGTGAAGCCAAATTGGCATGAGTTCAAGAGAAGATTCCTCTCTACGCAAGTGAACATACTTGAAGGTTAGATATATTTTACATGGACGGCAGTAGATATTTTCAGCCACAAATAAGCTTTTCAGTAAACTGGAAGAGCAGCCTTTGCAAGTCAGAACTGGAATATTATTGTCATTTTTTTAATCTGATTAATTAGGCTCGAGGAAAAGTATGTAATTTGAAATTATCCAGCATCTATGGGGACAACACTGGCTTTTGTCACTTAAATAAATTCCATGTCCCTTCAGATAAGATATGGTTTTCTAGCTCTATTCCGTGTCATCAAAAATAGGCTGTTAATTTTATTTGTGCATTACAAAACACTCTGTGTCAGCTGGTTTTCCAAGCTAAATTGATAGATTGCTTTATGACTCACAAGATTATTTATGATTTTTCCTATAGTCAAGGACTGCTACATATGGTTCCTATTTGGCTTTAAAATGTGTCTATTATTCCTGGCATATGAGAAGTGTGCAACAATTTTCTTAACCCTGAAACTGTAAGGATAATGGACTATAAAGATAATGTTGATTTCAGCTTCTCTCTTTTTTTTTCACAACTTCATTAGTTTAGAGTGCCCTAATTCTTGAACTAGTAAGGACTATAATAAAACAGTTCAATTAATGAAGGCTGCTGAAAGGATTACAATTGGAATAGAATAACGAAACCCAAAGTTCCATTGTATTTTAAGAAAATGCTTATGGATTACAGGAAGCTATAAAAACAAAACAAAACAAAACAAAACAAAACAAAACAAACAAAACATAAAAATACAACAGGCAGAAAACTGCATCACTGAACATCTAAAGAGTATATTTTAAAAAGAGTGAAAGAAAGAGGAAGAGAGGGAGAGAGAGCAAGAGAAAGGCAAAAAAAGAGAGAAAGAGAAAGAAAGAGAGAGAGAAAGAGAGAAAGAGAAGAGAAGAGAAGAGAAGAGAAGAGAAGAGAAGAGAAGAGAAGAGAAGAGAAGAGAAGAGAAGAGAAGAGAAGAGAAGAGAAGAGACGAGAAGAGAAGAGAAGAGAAGAGAAGAGAAGAGAAGAGAAGAGAAGAGAAGAGAAGAGAAGAGAAGAGAAGAGAAGAGAAGAGAAGAGAAGAGAAGAGAAGAGAAGAGAAGAGAAGAGAAGAGAAGAGAAGAGAAGAGAAGAGAAGAGAAGAGAAGAGAAGAGAAGAGAAGAGAAGAGAAGAGAAGAGAAGAGAAGAGAAGAGAAGAGAAGAGAAGAGAAGAGAAGAGAAGAGAAGAGAAGAGAAGAGAAGAGAAGAGAAGAGAAGAGAAGAGAAGAGAAGAGAAGAGAAGAGAAGAGAAGAGAAGAGAAGAGAAGAGAAGAGAAGAGAAGAGAAGAGAAGAGAAGAGAAGAGAAGAGAAGAGAAGAGAAGAGAAGAGAAGAGAAGAGAAGAGAAGAGAAGAGAAGAGAAGAGAAGAGAAGAGAAGAGAAGAGAAGAGAAGAGAAGAGAAGAGAAGAGAAGAGAAGAGAAGAGAAGAGAAGAGAAGAGAAGAGAAGAGAAGAGAAGAGAAGAGAAGAGAAGAGAAGAGAAGAGAAGAAAAGAAAAGAAAAGAAAAGAAAAGAAAAGAAAAGAAAAGAAAAGAAAAGAAAAGAAAAGAAAAGAAAAGAAAAGAAAAGAAAAGAAAAGAAAAGAAAAGAAAGAAAAAGAAAAAGAATTAAAGAAACTAACTGTAGGCAGAAATTCTGAGCCAACAAATAAACTTTCAGTATTTTGGAATGATCCTGCTTTCCTCATTCATTCCAGCTAGTGTTAGTCAAGTAATTTCAGCAATTTTGATGGCACCTACTCATGCAGAAAAGGACTATTAATTTAATGAATGGCTCCAGAGACAGGCCTTCCAGTATTTTTTTCTCTTTTTCTTTTCTATGATTTACCACTCTCAAAATACCTTCTGTAAAACTTATGGTTGTTTTTCCCTGGTTTTGAGTAATGAAACTCATTCTGTATTCATTACTTAGCTTCCCCAGATTCTTATGTTGAGCTTTTTATGGTAGCTGAGGAGTTTCCAAAGTTAAGAAGGAAAAGGAAACGGATTAAGTACTAACATAAACAGATCTTTTTTGTCTGTCCTTCCCAGGAGAGGAATATTCAGCATTGCTGTGTTACATAGCATAGCATAGTTTGAAGCTCTATGTTAATTTCTTTCTCATATGGACTGAAAATGGTCAGGTTCACAATTACTTTTGTTTAGTGTAAGGGTGAAGGGCCAGCTGGCTCTGGCTCCTTTCCTGTCGATGCTGTTGGGTTGCAGTGAGCCATTGGCAGAAAGATCCTTAAAGCTGTGCTTATCCCAAAGGTTTGAGTACACTTCCCCCCTGCAATAGAGACAACAAATACCTTCCTTTCTTGTCAAGGACTGCCCGAAATTTCCAGCAAAGAGGAATAAATGCATAATTATTTCCAATTCTCTTTTTCATGCTCCAATGGCCAACTATTTCTCTAGCTTTTTGTTTCGACATTTCATGTAACATTGAAAATCACCAAGAGATTTGCAGTGTCATACTTTGAGACCTTCACTTTTCTGAGTTACAGAAAGCTGGAACTGGAGAGCAAAGAACCAGTGCAAGCACCTTGCCATTGGCGGCTCTTATTGCAGATGTTCAGAGGGTGCAATATTTTTCTCAGTAGTTACAATACAGTCCACAAGTTAAGTGCATTATACAACTACACCTCAGTTTTCAAATACTTAGCTGTAATCATAAACCTCTGTATTTGAAACAGCAAGTTGTTTTTATTTTTCATTTACACTAGTTTAATCCTTCTTTGTTCTGTTTCCACTATTAAAATAAGTTTCCACATGTAGACCCCATGAGACAGACGCCAAAAGCCTTCCCCGATTTGATGAAAACTACTTGGACACACAGATCTGTTTCTTAAAGATATGTGCAGTCCAATGAGAAGTTCTAAAATTAGTGAATGTGAAAATAAATAGGGAAAGCAAAATAGGAAGACAAAAGTTAAACAATGACTTTTAAATAATGTTTTAACTTACCACATTTCAAAAGTTATTTTAGACAAGATAATTCCGTTGATATTCAATGAAACTACAGTTCTTCAAAAATATGTACATTTAACTTCAGAAATGTTAATACTGATGTTGAGCCTCAAAAAAATTAATGGTATGACACTTGTAGGTAGTTAGAATATTCATATGTAGGAAAACACAAGCAGCTGCCTTACCTGTAAAGTGTTTTATGAACTTGTCTTTTAGACTGGAATCTCTTGGAAAAATTTCTGAGGAGAGAAGAAAAAAAAATGTATTTATGTAGCCTAGCAATTACAATAAAAGCCCTGAAAGCATGTCTAATGTACAGAGACCAAGTAGCTTCCCAAATTAACTATGGAATTAATTTCCATAGCTGGGGAGGGGGGGTGGGTATGTAAATAACATTGTGAAGTATTTCAGGTTAATTCCCAGATGAATACTACATGGTCATCCTGCAACACACAATCATTCTCTGACAATAATTTCTGCACGTCTTAGGTCTGAGTGGGGCTATAAGTATAGAAAGACCACAAATAATAAAAATAATTATCATGTTTTGATAGGTATGTAAGTACCTGAACAAATTATGAAAAATAGGTACGTAAATGCAAACTAAATATCACTTTTTGGGTTTCGAAATAACAAATACCTGAAGAGAAATGTTCTCTACAAATCATCTAAAATAAACATGGGCCATGCATATTTTCATTGCACTATCAGTAAAAAGATGGTCCTCCTCTCCTGTGAAAACTGCTGTGAATTTTAAAATATTCCCTTTCCATTTACAGCATTTTTTTTCCAGAAAGGACAAGAGAATAGAAGCCTCAGAACATACAAAAGAACCACAAAGGACAGAAAATGGAGCTAACACAAAATAATTAATTTTTTTTCCTTTTCCCCCCCTTTTTTTCAATGGGATGCTTCCTCTGGTTTACAGCAGAAACTGTTGATCCAAGTAAATATCCTTAGAACCAGTACATGTCCCCTCAGTCTCATGAATTTTCCACTGAAAAATGATAACAAAATTTTTGGGTACCTGCAGTTATTACTGCAGACAGTAACAAGCTGCCTGTTATGTCAAATTCAAAGACAGGCAGCTATACAAGGAATATGACTAACATGTAGCATTAGGACCTGCAGTTAAATATATTTATTCACTAAAAATATTTCCTTACATCTAAAGTAAATTTAAATCTTTGTATTCTCCTACATTTTTTTCAGTTCCCCTTCTGAATTAACATTTAGCTCAGAAGAGAGCAAGTTTCCTTTCATACTATAGGAACACGTTGGTTATCTGCCAAGAAAAATTCCTACCACTGGCTTTAGGCAGTTTCTCAGAGGTCACATGGGTGTATTTTTAGGCTGGGATTTTAAGACAAAATGCCTAAGTCTTACTGCAACTCATCAAGGTCAGGAGACATACCTTGCTTAAGATTCCTTAAAAATATCAGTTTTAACTAATTTCTTCCCTTATTGCAGAAGAAACTACACCCCTTCTCCAATAAACTTAGAAATTTACTGATATGAAAGGTCAGGTAGCTTAAAATTATACAGAATGAAGACTATAAAAAGGCAAAATGGGGGAACAATTTGTATGAGTTTTGAATGAGATGCCTCAAGTGGACAAGTACTGATGAATAACCACAGCCTGGTGAAGTATAGGCTAGGAACTGGCCATTCTTGCTCAGATAAAGATCATTTAGACACAGATACTTGCAAAGTACATAGAATTTCCTATGGGAATGGTAGCTGCTTTTTGCCCCATAAAATTCTCTATTTGCCCCATAAAATTCTTTAGGAAAACTCTGTATACAGCCAAAACCCCAACCCTTAATGACCAGGAGGTGAAACAGGAGGACAGATTTGATGCTCTGGCAAGGAGCTACGCATTGCAAGCATAAAAATTGCAGCTGTAGCTGTGTTGGTAAGCCTGAGAAGGAGCACTGCAGAGTCTGCTTTCCACGAGTAACCCACATTGGCCCAGGATTCACACCAGCCCAGCCTCGCCCGCCCCAACAGGGAAATCTAGGTCAGTTGTGTGTTGGAAAGCAGGCGAGTGGCACTGCCTGCGTGCCCGCTGCTCCCCTGCTGCGGCTGCTGTCCCTGCGGGCAGCGATCAGCTTCACAGCATGTGCCCGCGCTCCAGCCTCCTTCGAGCGCTCCTTCGCTTAGCAGCACAGTGCCTTCGCCGGCTTGAACACACCCAGTGAGCCCCCAGCCCCGCACAGAAACAACCTAAGCTCATTTGTATAAGGATCACGGACAGCACAGGTTGCTGGAACGCTCCTGGCTCTAATGGCAGAGGCAACTCCCCCTGAACTATGAATGGCCCAGCACAAGCACTGTCATTTTCCCCCGCCCTCCTGCAGCGTAGCCGAGCCCTTCTGTCCGCACACAACTGCGAGGCTGAGGTCTCAAAGGACTTAGCATTTCGATCACACTAAGGAACATCTTCTTTCAACAGAATATGTGTCACTGACTCCTGATCACACCGCAGCCAGAAGCAGGATATCAAGTCCATACATACTTCTAACAAGCTCTTCTATAAAGCAGAGAAAAATCACCAGGAAAAAGCCTCTGAACTAGCTTTTTCTGGCTTCGAAAAAGTTCTTAGTTGCTTTTAGTCATATTTCATGTGTTATCTATCACCTCTAAAGGTGTCCATTTTCACAACAAAGGCTCATATCCTCACAATGCAAGTTAAATTCCTTTGACATACTAATTTTACAAAAGAAAAGCAGAAGGATTAGTATAATAAGATATATTGGCAAAGTATTATTAAAATCAAAACACTTCAGAATCAGACTGGGAAAAACTAAAAAAAGAAACAGGAAAATGAAAAAACAAAATGTTTTCAGTGTGAAACCCACATGAATGGGAGATATTGAGTGGAGAGAGTTTAATCAATCCATCCTTGCCTCAAGCCCAAACTGTTAAAATACTATATATGGGATATAGTAACATTGGTTTTAATCAGGTGGGGCGATATTTAGACTGTGGCATTCTTGTGCCCAGGCCTACAAAGTCTGCACTGCTCACCGCAGAGTATATCTGAGTTTAAAGGCACTTAAGCTACTGACCCTGTGTTCGTTCTGGGCATAATCTCAGTTTATAATCATAAATAACCTAAGTTCAAGGATTTACTTCTTATTTACATAAGGACCTCAATGTGTACTCTTAGATATTTACTCATCTGGGGCAAAATATTTCTGGTCCTTCCACAGACAGCACTGACCATGGGCAACTATTAAATGGTGCTAAGACAGATTTGCTACTGGATCTTCTGTCTAAAAGACTAAGAATATTTATGGTAAACTCTAGGGACAAGAGACATTTAAGAGGGTTTTCCAGCTCTACTTCACAGACAGAATGGTTCAGTTTATAATGAAAAGTTGATTCTGAACCAATCCATCCTGCTAGTTTTATCAAGCTCTGACATTCCAGAGATCTCATGGCTTTAGGTAAGAGGTTACTGCATCTGCCTGAGTTTTATCCCAGCTGGGATACATGGGATGAGGGGGAGAGCTAGCAAGGTCTGAGCTAGGAATTAGTAAGCAACAGTTGATCCAGGTCTCCTCTCTCAAATTTTTTTATAAACTTTCCAAAGTTGATTTAACCACTGTTGTAAAGCTAATTCCCTAGAAAATTATTCTTCTAGTTGTTTTTCAGCACCCAGCAGCTGACAGGAATGTTCAATGTTTCACTAATTTGGGCGAAATTACAAAGAGGAAACCACAGCCTGGTCTCAGGCTTGTCCTCGGCTTGCAACTTAAGACATAGTTGCTCCACCTTCAGTGGGTCTTTTCACCTTTCTCTGCCTTCAGTTTCTCTGTGTTTTGTCTGTTCAGACTGCAAAGGTGTGACAGCAGGTGCTGATTTTTACCCTGTGTTTGCACTGTCTCCAGTATCATGTTATGACAATTGTGCCAGGATCATTCATGTCCTGGTGGATATGATAAACAAAAAGAATTGTGATTGCAGCCCTGAAATAAGCCAACTCCACACAACAGTTTGTTGACTTGGGACGTAAAACTTCCACATCCTCAGCCAGAAAAAAATCAAGATCTCCATTTGTTTATGCTTCCAACAGGCAACTTCTGTATATTTTTATTTTATCCAGAGAATTAGAGTCAATCAGACAGCATAAAGTGGTCCACTGGTCAAGGCTGGGCCAATCAGAAATGGCGGTAACACTTTTGTGATAACATATTTAAGAAGAAAATAAAAATAAGTTATTATGCAGATGTAACTGCAGCCAGAGAACAGCAGATTGAGAACATTGAAATCCTAGTAAACAGTGCTAAAAAAAAAAATTCAAAACCTTAATGTCCCAAAACATCTTTTCTCTGCATTTAGTCTACATATGTAACTGTTCCTACAAATTTTAGGAATAGATGTACTGCCTCAGTTTAAAAAAAATTAAAAAGACTTTTGCTCAAAATAGAAAACTGTGCAAAGAGCAAAGATAAAGCATCCTAGTGGAGAGGAAAAAAGTTAATGTTCATTTGATAAGAATTCAGTGCGGTGTGGAGTAAAGTATAGGTGTTTGACTACAGTGTTATCCTTGGGAATCACATGATAAAATACCCTGTGAATAAATGGAGCATGAAGTGTGTGCTTGGAGCTCTGACCTGGGTATGGCTGATAGAGGGAGACAGAAACATGTGGTCACCACTGTGGGCAGCTGTCACAGGGAGTGGATCCCAATCCCTGGCTGGGGCCCTTTCCACACTGAGGTCTCAGGGGACTCAGGAGAGCAGCTCCTAACACAGCCCTCAGCAGCAGATGAATCAGCATAGTTGACTCAATTAGCATATACTCCTTTCTTCAGTACCCCAACCAATTAAAAGATCTTAATTTCCTCCTTTCATTATTACACTGTGGCTGTGACCAGACTGCAGAAAACTCCTACTTCTGGGGCCAGGGCTGGACAAAGTCCTTACCTGAAAAACCCAGGAATTCCAGCAGCTCTGGCTAGGCTGGAAATGCTATTTTTTCTATGCTGCTATGCCATTGCTACCTGAATGGTATTACTTTTTGTTCTGTACACAACAGTCATATCAATATATATTGAAATGTTTCTCTGGTTCCTCATGTGGTGTCTGAAGCAGCAGAGAAACAGAGTATGCACTTCTTTGTTGAAAATGTGTGACATTTTTATTCCCTACTAAGGGACCACCAATTGATTCTGAGGTCCTTAAGAGTGCTCTAAATCCTTAGGATGAATTTGTGATTGTATTACAAGTCAGTTCACAGACTAATAGATTTAATGCTTTTTCTATTGCAGTCTCTCATAGAGAGGGAAAAAAACCCTTTTGCTTTGTGCAACAAGGAGCAACTCCTTCCATCATTATCAATCATAGATCATTAAACATTTTATATTATTTGTGCTAGAAATAACTGCCATATAAGAAAATATCTACTTAAATGATGTAATGTAATTCTCTTAGACTACTCATCTGCGATTTCTACTACATAAACTGCATTTCCGCTTTTGTTTTGTTCCTTTTCATCCAGTTTTCCACACTTAAAAGTTTTATAATAATTTCCAATTGTCTTAGTGATTTGTTTGTTTATGTATACCCACCCCAACTCACATACCCTGCTTTCCACCACTAGATCTGCAATTCATTCCTTTACACAAGGGAAAATATCTATTTCTGTGAGCAGTATTCCAAGAAGTCACGGTGTTACTACTCCTCTTAAGTAACACACACTGTTCCCACTTACTGAATACTTCTGTTTTGAGACTTTGATGTGTACATACTGAGCATAGATGGAAAATGAGTCAATGCTCCAGACAGACACATTCCTTTCTGGATATAATATTGCTGTTTGAAATTCAAAACTTACCAGATTCCTCCAAGTGCTGTGTAGTGAAGATTACAATAATTTAGCAACTTTTTTTTTTTCTATCACTTTCTACTCTAGCAAGCGAAGAATTATCTAGTATCTCAGTATTTTCTAGGGAAGAAAAAGCCTGAGATAAATCCCCAAATCAACAATGCTTGGATTCACAGAGATAAGCGTGTCTGCTCAAGAAAAAATCCTGAATTAATATATCACTGCATACCACTGCCATCTGCTGAATGTAGAATATGCTGAAAGTACTCATGCATACCTTTTTGCTCTGAGAGCAGAGTTTACCAGGCTTCCCATTACCCTGTTTAATGGGAGCCCTTTCAGTTCTCACAGTACAAAGTGTACTCCAGAGCTTAAGCGTTACACATAGAGTGCAATTAAGAATTCATAATTAATGACTTGGTCAATTTATCCTCTCGAAGAGTAGACACTATTCTAATCTCTTTGGAGTTATTTGCTCTCCATGAAATTTTGTTTGGCATTACAACTTTATTTATAGAGAAAACTGGAAGGCACATTGTGATATATTATTGTACCTCATTAGTCAAGTCCTAAAATGCTAGTGCTGCTCTCATGTCTAATAAATGCTTCTATGTTTAATTATTTGTCCAGGCTTGAAACAGTGCTTCTAAGGATACTTAAACCAATGACTTAACATTTAGTTTCCTTGGTATTCATTCCAGTAATATTTTTCTTATGTGAACATGGCAAATAATGCCCTTTTTAAATGCAGATTTATTGATATATTTTCAAATTCTCCCAGCTTTAGTTATGAACAAAATATCTGGTCTTGTATATATAAAATTTTAATGTTTTATTCTGGAACATTCACCGGAAACTTGAGTAATGAAGTGGGCTGTGACATCAGACAGTTTAGAAGTACAATGGAATGACCCCAAAGAGAAAGCCTAACAGGGTCTGCTTTCATAATGGTTGATGAAGCTTACCCTGTCAGCCACCACTGTCAAGAGTAATACATTTAAAAAATCAGAGTTGTTATTAACTGTGCTAAAGATGGGTGTAAAAGGAAGCATTAGCTTCCAAAATCAGTCTGGCATTTAGTCACAAGTTCTACTTTTGTCCTCTCTTTGCTCTAGAGTCAACCATTCCCTCTTATCCCAGGATGTCTACTCACATATGTCCCGTCTCTCTTACTCACCCTTGTCTTATCTTCACCTGCTGCTCCCTTAAACCCAGGGGGATTAATATCCACAGGGCACTCAGGAGCATAACTGCAATCAATTTGGTTCTACCAAAATTACAGTATTGCAAACACTGAACATTTTAAAAAATGTGCAAATTATTGTACAATGGGATTCCTAAAACTGACCGAAAAAAAAAACCACCCCAAACCCCACCCCCCCCCCAAGAAAAAAAAGAAAAAAACAAAACAAAAAACCCCCCGAAACAGATAAGGACACTTACAAATGGTAGTAAAATGTGAAAATGAGCACATTAAAAGCATACAAAGAGCAAAGACATACAGCTTTCCTAGGTCTGCATGCCTAGTTTTTGTCTGTAGATCTATATTTTTATATGTCCTCATCAAATTTGTTTGATGGATTGACATCTGCACACTACAGATGCAAATAAATTTGAAATATTTTAAATTTCTCATTATTCACCTTTTGCTTGGAATGGAATATTCATTATTTCTTTTAAGACTTCTAAAAATAGTCTTGAAATTTAATTTGAAGTGCTGCCTTTTTATGGTGACCGGAGTCAAATTCTACCCTCACTGATGGTCGTATACTCCCTCTCACTCATCAACACCTCATTCATGTATTTGCAAGAGATTTATGGATGGCATTTTTTACTCAAGTAGTTTTCAGCTTTACTGTTATTACAGAGACCTTCAGGTGGTTATCAAGAAAACAGATGTCAAATGTGAGATGCTTGATTTCAATTGGATTTATAGAATTTATTTGAGCAATGGGGCAGAAAACTTTAGGAACACTGTTATAAATAGTATGGAAGATCCTGTACATACCGTAATATAAATAGTAACACAAAAGATGTGACTCGGACATTTCTTCAAGAATAAAGGGGTACTTATTTATCTCTAATGACTGATTAACAGGCAAGACAAGTCTTACATTAGCTGGGCACATTACATTTCTTTGAAAAACGTTATGAACAAGATTCTTGGATGTGCTTCCCGAAATAGCAGATAGTTGGATTCAATAAATCCAATAGGCTCCATCCAAATGATTCTAAGTGTGAAATACCAATTTTAATTCAAAATAAGTATCTCAGTTATGTTTTATGTTCTATCATCCCCGTTGAATCATGGCCTATGAACACCTGAGAGGGATAACTTCTCCTTAAATCCCTACTACTGCTGCTCTCCTGGAGTCCTGATTAAATGCTACATCTTTCCTAAAAGTGATGCAAGCTTTTAAACCACGACCCAAACATGTTCTTAAACCTTGAGAAGAAGTAAATTTATTTGCTACAGTGTTTTATTCCTAAATTCCCCATTTTTTTTTTACTGCAAATCATTAAATGGAGTCAGTTTCTGAATTAATTCAGTTTACTTAACTACTACATTACGAAGGAGTACATGGGATTAGAAATTAAATGTCTCAAGCTCTTAGCCACATTTCTGGCAAATCTGTAAGTAACATTCTACTGATTCAGCACTAGTTTTTATGAAAAAAGTGTCCATTATCTAGGCCCTTTTTGGATGTTTCAGACTGCAAAACATCATTGTTTTTAGGAAAAGCAAATGAATTTTGGTGTACATCATGAGACAGATAACTTTTAAAGCAGTCTGTTTTTTTCAAGTTTCTCTTTCTGAAGCACCAGAGCCGTAATTGTGCTGCTGTCTCAGAAGGCGTTATGTGCTCATTTATATTCTAAATTTATATTCTAAATTTGTGCTCATTTGTATTCTAAATTTTCTTCACTGCTGCAGTTTTCTCTCCATTCATCTGTGGCAGAAAATGAATGAAGTCTTTTTTGAGAAAGAAAGACCTTTAGTTCCATAATCCTTGTACCTCTCTATTAAACATCACAGGACATATTAAGAGCAGATTGCCCCAGCCAAGGATGCTGTGTTATTGCAGCTAGGATCATGGCAGTCTTGCAAGCACAGTCCATCCCAAGCACAATGTGGGGCAATCTCTGGGAGACCTGCCTTCTTTCATGCAAGTACAGGAAGGAGAAGAGACACAAAGTTCTCTGAGACAAACTTTTGTCTCCATGTTTTTCTGTGTTCAGGTGAAATCAGTTTTTCAACAGAAACTTTCACAAAATCAGATCATTAAGAGTAAACAGAGCAAACACATACTGATTTTACTTGGCTTTGCTTTTCCATTTGATTATGCTGCTAATTGGAAAGAATACAGAAGTTCTTTCCTTTCCCAGCTTTCTGACTTGAGCTCCACAGAACATCTTTGAGATGCCACAACTGTTCATGTAGTCTCAGTTTCCTACCCTCTCTGATTGACACCACCATATCGTTCAAAATTAAAAGCACCTGTGACTGTAAAAGAGTGGAGACTGGAAAATTCATCCAGATGTAATAGAACAAAAGCAGGAGACACAGGCGTAGGAGCATTTGGTGTTCATCTCGTATCACTTGGAGCACTTTCAATGGATACAAGACACATTCCTACCTTTACTCATACCTAGGTCAATCCTTCAGAAGCTATGGAGGACAATGATTTTAAACCAAGGCCCTTCAGTAGCCTTAGAAGCAGAAAAGATTGACTCGCAGTCAGGGGAAGATGATACAGATCTGTTCCATCCATGGTAAGGACCCAGACAGACATTTCCCCCCTCTTCCCTGTCCCTGCCCTATTTTTGCCAATCCATTGCCCCTTGGCTTCCCGCTCCCTTGCACTCTGCTCGGCCTCCACACCTTGTCTGGACTCTGCTGAGCTGCAAGTGGGAACAGAGAGTGACAGGAATAGTTAGCAATCGTTGATATGAAGGCAACTAACGGCATGAACAGTAATTCCAAGGAGGCCTTCCCACCTCAGCAGAGCAGTGACTATTTACGGCCTGAAAGGGCTTGCCAGCCATCAGTTCAACATCCTCTTAAGGGCAACAGATTATCCCTAGAGTTGGCTCCTCCAAGACTGGGCACTGAACTGTGGGAAGGACATAACCTGAGGCTGGAGGGAGCTAACTCGCTCAAGCTACAGAAGAAACATTTAATCGTGTCTGAAGTGTCAGGATAGGTGGACTGGAATGGGGAGGATAGTTTTGCCTGCTATGAACTATTCAGGTTTTTCAACACTGGGAATATTATGTTCCTCCTCTTCCCCTCAAACTTTGATTTTTCTTTGATTAATTCACCATTTGTGAAGGAAACATAATTGCTCACTAAGTGCTTAGACACTACTTTCGTTTCTCAGAAAAAGAAATCACAGCTCAGTTCTGGTTAAAAGACTGCTGTAATGGTATTATCATCATCATGAACTTGAAGAAGCTGAGCCCTAGCTGCAGTATGAATGCAGAAACCAGCACCTAAAACTGCCCTATCTAAATCAGAATATTTCCCACAGTATCTTCCAAGTATGTCCAGAAATATGATACTAAATAATTTCTCTATGCTTTGTTCCTTTATAGTGTATCAGCTACATGCTGTACCAAGTCGTTCATCATCCAGACAGAATTTGTACAAATATATGTCAGTCTGTAAATTGGCTGTAGATGTTTCCAAACATTTTTCTTTCTGTCACACATCTACAAGTATTTCACCTTGTCACTCATACTATGTGAAGGATCTTAGCCAGGTAATGCAAATGTACTTCAATTGCACATGTGAAGCCTTCTCCCAAAACCATCCCTTTCCTCCTGAATGTAAAATTGTCAGTCAGCTCCAGGTAATTTAATTTTGGTTGTAACTAAAAATTCCTTTCAAGTTTCAGGTGTTACTGTTCTTCTTCTAATAGTTCCCTAACTTCTGTGAAGCCTTCATGGTTAAAAATGGGGGTTTTTTGAGTTTTTTATAAAATTTTAATAGAGAATTTAAAAATACTAAAGGAAGCATTTATTAGTGTAATGGTGAGATTAAAAAAATGTTTTCTCCTTTTATTCATAAAAGTAACAAAAAAAAGTATCTCTGTGAAGTTATAAGTCTTCCAAAACTACAGTTTCTCAAGGGGATATTTATAAGCTAATGTCTCTGAGCTGGGGCACAGGCCTAATTCCGAGACTGTAATGCAGAGGGAGGAAAATACATGTACATTTCAATGTATCTCTTTGAGACTGGCAACTGTCAAAAACTATTGTCTGAACCTGGAGTTGCAATTTCCATGGTTAGTGATGGAAGCCATTGTTTGAATGTCAGATTTTGGACAAAAAAACCCAAGAGCAACTAAGGAAATGCATTCTGTTTAGAGTCTTAGCTTATGTTTACAGTAATAAACCACAAGGCAGTCGTGTAGCTCTCTGGATTCTCGGCTGGTACAATTATTCAAGGAGCTGGTGTATTCTGAAATAACACATTTTTGAGAACTGAAAAACACTGGAAGGAGAGTATGCCCTGAATCTGTTCTCCTTGATTTCAACAGGAGCAAAACCAGGTCCTCAATCTGTGTGTAATTCACATGATCCACTTAGCTAAACAATTAAGTCACAGCTCTGACATCTGATATTTATTTTAAGTTCTTTGAGCCAGATTCTCTTCTCTGAGCCAACCCTTTTTTTTTTCTGTTCTGGTGGCACAACGGCTATAACAGCCATGGATTTTCCCAGCTGAAGATTCCCCCAGCATGAACAAGTCTTTACCTGTCTGGCAAAATCAGCTTTCATGTTATTTCCTCCTCTATTGCACCACACTCTTATGAGAAAGAGCAAATTACTAGACCTGGGCTACAGTCCTCATTACCATGCTTCAAATATCCTTAGCCTGTATACTTGTCTCTTCAAATTAAACCTATATGGTTAATTTTAAATAATCCTTAGGCTATTGTAACTGAAGTCAAAGCATAGTTTGCTCTGGTGCTCCTTCTGCGGTATTTCAGAAGACATAGAACTGAATAGCCTTCCAAAGTGTGTTACCAATGCGATACCTCAGAAGCTCTAAACCCATGAACTCTGGGGCACTTCTATATGTGCAGGCCATCCTTAATAATTTAATTATAGTGCAAGGTGATCCCTAAAGAAAAGACCCTCAATCCAAGCATGCCAACTGCTTAAACCCTCATCTCCACTCTGAGAGGGCAGAGGCTGTGTGAAAGGATAACCTGAGGGCAGGTTCAACTGAAAATTTCTACACAATCTGAACAGAGTGCTTGTCAACCATTGCCTGAGTGGGGAACCCTATGGTTAACAGCTTCTTCTTCTGTATTATTGTAGGAGATGCATCCAATGAGAACTTTAAGTGAGACTAGTTTAATGGAGGTGAAAAAAATCAGGATGCAGTTTAACACTGCACTTATTTGAGTATACTTTAACCAACAACGCAGTGTGGAACTGATCCGCTGGGAAATGTGAATGCTCACAGAGGGGCTGCCTCCTACGTGTGCTGCGGGAAGTAATGGAACAATGCTAAGATATTGTGAAGAGAACACCAATTCCTCAAACTTCGTCCACACCTTTGAATATGTTCAAATTGTCAAGGAGTTAATCAAGGATCTGAGTCCAACCACAAGATGAGATACACTCACATCCTAATCCTTCATGCCTGTGCTCTTCTTTGATTAACTGAAATCTGGAGCTCTCTACAAGTATATGCTGGTACATAGTGTAGGCCACAGCTCTTCCCCAGTGGCCTCAGTGTCACAAACAGATATTTTCACATTATAGACTCTGCCTTGGATAGCTGGCATCATTGAATTCAGAGGGAACTGGAAACTGGCAGCAAACATGGTTACCAAACAGCAAAAAAAGAAGGAGTAAGTATGGAAGGTGTGGCTTCTAAGAAGAAACTAAAGGTCTGCTTGGGCATCCCACTTATTTAATTGTATCCCCTTTAGCTAGCATATAGTTGTGCCCCACTTCTGGTGAGAATTCTATTCTAGGGTGTGAGTTCAAATAAATACTTAGAATGTTCACTAACCAGCTACCTACCACATTTATCTTCCTAACAGGATATAATGGTCCAACAAAGTAGGCTCACAGCTTCATGTGCATAGATTGTTGGCTAAGGAAATGAGTCAACTTGGGAGGTAAACAACATGAAAGAGAGCAACATTCATAATGCAGCAGCCTCTTCTGATCCAATGCTTTTTAATCAGCCACTTTCCAATAATTCATTAAGACTTGAACAAAGAGATTGAAGCATTGGTTTCTTCTAGGGCGTCAGCCAAGCGTAATGAAATTATAACAGGATATATTTACAAGGTTGGATATCTTGAACTCAGCTGTAATTATGTTTATTAGTAATTCTTCAATAGCTGCTCAGAAAGCATATTTGTATTTGTTAATCCTTGCCTGTGGAGACCCTTATATTAGCTTGGCAAAAGAACATTAAGAAGGATGGATTTCTTTTTTTTCCCCTCTCAGCAAATCCCTGTTTCCATCAGAAAATGCTGTGGGATCAAGAAATCATCCAATTATAGTGTATATGGTTACTTTTCTGTTATTACTATTAGCAATCACTATAGAAAACTGTTAAAACTAGAATGGATAAAGATCTAGGTTAACCTATTCTGTTAAGTTTTCATTTGAAACATAAAAAGTTATTGAACAGCTATACTTTGCATTATGAGACTGTGAAACAGCACCACACACATACAGATAAGCACTACATGCATACGTCACCTTTTTTCTTTTGTCCTCTACCAGAGATGTGAACATGTAAAACACTAAAATACATATTTATTTTGAAAAATAAAGAAAAAAAATCTCAAAATTATTACAGATCTGATATATGAGTTTATGCAAAAGATCCCTCTTTTTTAAAGAAAATCTAATGAACAGGATGGCATATCCCTCAAACAATTCAAATGAGAACATGTAGGGTATTATGAAATCCTTGCTATTTTGAATACTAAGCTGTGAATATGTACTTCCTCCCTTCCAAGAGGAAGGATGTATTACAATATAAATTGTTCATTAGACTTACAAAAGGATAATTCACTGAAAATAATGAGACATATAGGAAAGACTGGCCAAACTATTCAAGGCATTATTTACTGCAGCTATCTTTCCTTATTCATAATTTTTTTTCTATTATAGACAACAATTTCCATTAATTCATCTATCAGCTGCTTGGAATCTTTAAACTATCAAGGGAGATAGATATTTCAGATGAATCCAGAGACTCCAAATTGTGCCTGGAAAATTATTGGAGGGGTCCTGACTGAAAGCAAAACCACTCTTAGAATAAGACACAGAGACTACATATCTGCAAGTATTAAGAGGAAATTCACTTTGTGCAATTCCGCAGGACTCTATGCAAAGCACTCTGTTTTAGCTATCATGGCTGCTAATAAATGTAGATTTGGAATATTTGCATAAATTAAACACAAGAACAGCTGCAATACATCAAAGGCAATATATGAACTAGTTGAATTCACTGAATGAAAACTGATGACGTGCTTAACTGCATGCAAGCCAAACTCAGCACTGACAAACACAGGCAAACTCTATTGGTGTGAAAGGAAATAGAATCGAGTTTGCCAGAGCTTAATTAGACCCTGCTCTTTTTTCTAAATATGAATAGGCTTCAGGTTGATTGCTGTGCAAATGGTAATGTTTAACTGTACTTTACATTTCCTGTGCTTATTTTAGAAATGTTTCTATTTCTTTCTGGATTAGAACAGATAGAGAACTACCACAAATGGATTAATAATACACCATTTCTCCATTATAGATTCTTTATTCTAAACTACTACTATAAAGATGTTCCCAGTGATTGTACGTCAGGTTTTTACTCAGGGTAAGGTCATTTTACCCTATCATAGTTACATAAGGAGACTGCTTATAAAGTATAACTAATATCAAAATATTTTATTTGAGTGTTACCTATAAATGAATCAAAGGTAGTGAGCTACTTAGACATACTAATATTGGAGGTTTTATCTTCAACGACCATAAAGAGGTGTAATATACATGCAAATATACATTTTAGTGGGCCAAAAGGTGCTGAGCAGAAAGCGCTGACCTTAAATAAAAAAGCAGAAAATGCTTTCCATATTTAGTGACTGAGCAACTTTAACATTTCCTTGATTTTTTAATACCACTGTCACTGTTATAATATTCTGGCATTATGAGATAGAGTGTAACTGCAGAGAAAGTGGTACCCTTAACACTTGAGAGGTTTTCTATTTATTCTAAGATAACACTTAACATGTTTGTAATACTTAATCTCCAGATTTTTTTCTTCTCTCATGACTTGTTCTGACAGGAAAGAAGCAGCTATCCCAGCCAAAAGTAAAGAAGGCTTTTCTGGAGGTGCTGCTCTGTTCTGGGACAGTGAACTTCAGTATAAATATGTAGCTTGGATTTGTTATAAGGATTGTGAAAGCCCTGACTGCATCTTATATAAGTGACCCTCCATATTCCCATGCAGCTGAATCACATATCCATGCGTGGAGTGACTCCATCATGTAGGTAATGTAGAGTCACCCCGTTGATGAGAAGTAGATCTGAGTGTAAATTTGCTGTACCTTTGCCAGTCTTATCCACACAAATTATTTATTTTGTAGTTATCCCTTTTCTGAAAGAATGAAATTGCCTGATATCTGGACAAGTGACTTGCTACTGAATAAAGGGGGAAATCTGTATACATTAGCTTCATATACAAACTTGGCATTTGATCATATAATAATGGGAAGCCCAAATCATGGTACTTTGCTAATTTACTACTGACTAAGAGGTCCATTCAAACTTTAGGTGCATAGTATCAAATGTAAGCAATTAGGCTGTTCTATACTTTCTTCTGACACAGAAGATTTTCCTGAAGGCCACAAGAAATCCTCTTATTAGTATGTTTCAGCCATAACTCTTCGTTTACTGTGTAAAAGACAAGTTCTAAAAATCTTTTTCCTAAATTTCCTAAACTGAAGTTTCTGTGACAGTGGAGAAGTCTCTCATGTGTTAGGCATGCTATGTCATTAACAGACAAAGAAGTAATTACTCCGTCATGGTTAGAGTAATAACATCACAGCTATCTCCTTACTTATTTTAATCAAATGGGATTTAAGGGTTTTACTAATCCAGGGCATACATCCACTACTGCCACATATACTGAAAAGGATGCATTCTCTAACACTTCATTTCGAAGGTTCTTACTACTGAAACACATCATAAACATCAAAGGTTAAGGAAGAAAAAGTGTTGGACTGTTTTCCAATAGGGTTTTATTTTGCTTTTCACTTGATTTTACAGACTTGAGTAAAAAAGGAAAAATAATTTGAGTAGCAAAGCCTTAGTTAGATTTGTGCTATGTCACTCAGGATGCTGTGTAAAATCTGCAAGGAACATGACAACAATTGCTTTGCTGATGGAACTTTAAATGTTTTCTTTAAGCCAAAGACACAGATCCCAAATCAAGTAGTAAGATAACATGTACTAAAATGCAATTGAACCAATTTATCTGAAGTGAGAAAGACAAAGTTAATAGACTTTAAAAAGGAAACAACAACAAGAAACTTACCAAAAAAAAAAGTTTAAATATTCTTAGTATTCAAAATTGTGCCTTTACCATGGGTGGTTTTTGCTTGGTTACATACATTTTAACTGTATGTTTAAAAACAAAGTATTATGATCAAAAAGCAGCCACAGTTTGTAACTCCAAACAGTATTTTTCACTGGTGTTAAAGCCTATATTAAACAAACACATTTTTATGCACTATTTTGGTAAAATCAGTGGAGCTCTGCACATCAATGATTTTTTGCACAGCAGACATAATAAAACACAGGACAATATAAAAATGGCCATTAATCAATCAAATGCTTAGATCCTTCATGTGTTAAATCCTGTTTATAACCTAAAGAATTGTGCCCTCTGTATGTAATCAATAGTCAATTAAACCCCTCACTAGAGCAACTGTTTTCCAATTGGCCGACATTAAAAACTAAAAAAATTTGAGTAAATAGCCTGTAGGACTTCCACAAAAGTAGTACCCTCTAATTCACAAGTGACAAAATGAAGCAGTCATCCTTAAATTTAATAGAAAAGCCTAATCATTAACCACCAAAACCAAACATAAGCAAACAATTGAGCTTTTTTCTTTCTTTCAGTACAATGTAATGAAAAAGAAGATATTCACCATGGCTAATAACGTGTATTTATTTGGTATGTTTTAAAACAAGTCTTACAAGTTATTAACATGGGATATGGTCACATTTCAGCTTTTGGGATTTTTTACTTCCGTGAAATGTAGTGGATAAATCTCTAAAAATTTTAGTTCTCAGAAAACAGGTGTTAATAAGGGGGCTATTTTCCCTTTCCTAAAAAGTAATTTCAGGTCACTTGGAGAGATCTTCTTTAAGACTAAAATTATCCTAATGCAGACAGTGGGCTTACATATACTTTAGGCATGGAACCAGTCACCCCTTTCTCTCTGCAGCCTTTCAGTGGTTCCTTTTGTAGATGGTGCATCTTTTTGGGGTATCTCATTGATTATGAAGTTTTGCTTATAGCTTCCCACAGTGATGACTACTTTGCAATTATTTTTATGCTGTGTTAAGTATTTTGGAAAATATAAGCCTTTATAAGTCACATTGGTAACTCTTAAATCACATGTGGATCTGAAACATCACATCATTCTCATGCAAACTGCCCTCAAACCCTTTTAATTAGAAGAGGAGTCTCCTTGCCTATACGTATGGATGCATATATAATTCTCTTTTCATATCTTTCTCCCTGTATGCATACTTAAAAAGCAACATCATGTGCACACATGAAGCAGTGTATTTTCAAGGCTAGAGGCTATCTGTCAAACAATAAATCTATTACAAAGCCTTATACCTGTGCTTTGCCATTCTCCCACCTCTCAGAGGCTTTCCCTGGCACACTAACACCTGAAATAACAAACCACAAAAACACAGAGACCTGCTGTTCTTTCTTGATAGAAAAACCAAAGTGTGTGTAATGCAGAGAAAAAAACCACACAAAACTATCAGCTCTTCAGTTTGCTCACAGGCTCAGAGCCAAGCTAGACTAACACAAAATGCATGCTGCTCCTGAATTACAGATAGTAATGCATGCAGATCTACTTTGAAACAAAACTTCTGTTTTCTTTGTTGTTCACGTCTCTGCATATTGGAGGAACCCTGGTGTAATTCAGACCCAATCCTGGTGTAATATAGTAAAAATTCTGACATTCACTTTTCTGGGGCCAGAGCTGCACACATTAGTAAATTGTGTGTCTTCTCGTGCTAAATTCAAGTTTTATAAAAATATGAAATGGGACTAAAACAAAACCCAGACGATCTCCTCATATTGATCAAAGCAATAACTCTACAGAAAAGCTTTTCCATATGCTGATGTCCTATCTTGCTCCTGGGACAGCACAGTGCACTCTGGAATGTTTGCTGCTCAGGGTACTGCAGCTCCACGAGGCTTCTCCCTTCTTGTGCCAGGACAGCACAACGTCCCAGATATCGAGTGCTCTTCACTGGGAATAATGGGGGTGAGAGCAAAGCCCCTTGGAGACCACTTCATTTGAAGGACTACTCTGATCTACTTCATTATATTTTAAGTCTCTATGTATGCAACAACTATGTTTTATCTTTGCTCACTCCCTCATCAGCTCTCAGGGTTGGTCCATGGGCTTGACATTCTCCACCACGAAATGGAAGACTTCTGTCTTATCCTAGATTTCAGATGCCTTTTGTTCGGTGGCTTGGCTCTACTGTCTGGCAGTTATGTTTGCCAAACAGAGCATTGCTGTTAAAAGGCATATTGCACAACACCCCTAAAAACACAAGCAGGCAGGGAAAGGAATGTAGCAGGGGCGTAACAGACCACAAAGCCATCACAACCATGATTGATCCAAGCACTGTGCAGAACTGAAGGAATATACAATCTCTGCAGCATTTGGGACTTCCTTTCATCAAAGGAAACGGAAATCTATCTTGCCCACGTGTATTTTTAGGGTGGAACTGACACCTAGGCCTGGTACAAGCAGAGATAACGGTTATTTCCACTGAACCCACTGGGATTGTTTGTATTTCTGCTTCATGGTGTGGTGAGGTCCTCACAGCCCCTCTGATGCTGCCTCAGGAACCACTGGCCTGGGAAGCATGCTGCCCTATGGAATCTTCACTGCTCCCAGCAGCCAAGCCAGTTGCCCTGTCCCAAGGACACTGCCATATATACGTTCTGCTGAGAGGAAGAGTATTTGACAATTCATTACGTTTGTTAATTTTTGAGCATTTATTTCCTTTTAACCACTAGATCTGGAATATACAAACTTTGAATTTATTTTCATATCATGTCCGCCTCATTAAAAATAAAGAAAAAACAAGCCCCTTGCCTATTTGGAATATGGATTATATTAATTTCAAAAGCAGAATATGTTTGCCTGGTTTGTTTCAGAAAAGCCTATCTACCAACTTGACTGTAAAAATAAATGGTTCCAAAATGGCAGTTACAGAATCAGGAATGATTACTATAAATTACAAGAATTTGTTTGGATTTTTTAAATTCAACTGTTATTCTTGTTTTAAACCAATTTCATCCCCTATTTTGCTAATTTGTAGGATAATGTGTGTTTTGGTAAACGTGATTTTGAAGTATGTAATTTTTATAAACGTTCATCTTTTTTTAAGTCTCCTGAATGCCCAGCAATTCCTATTAACACAATACAGTAAAAAGAGAAATTTAAAAAAAAAAGCTATCTTATTAACAGAAATAATAATCGGATGAGGCTTAAGTATTACAAAGAATTCTGTGTTATGTCATAGCATATATTTTAATTTCTTACAGACAAAGTTTACATTCCTCTATGGTCTCCTTTTTTTATTCCAGATCTGTAATTACATTCACTGAAGTAGTTTAGTATTAGGTACAGCAGGTCTTGCAAAATTAGGGACTTCCAACTGTAATTATCACTACACTTACAGGAGATCATTTTAAGTGAGGAAAAAGAACAAAACTTTTCTTATGCCTTACCATAGGATACATGGGATTGATTTAACCATAAACTAAAATAAACCTCAAACATATCTTTCAAATCTAATTCATTATGAATAATGGTTAAACTAGCACTATGTCATAGGACAACTCACAGTTTTCTGCTGCTGATGTGTAAGAAATTTTGGCATAAAACTGAACTAAATGCAACCGCAAAGTTTAAATGTTTTGAGGGCCAAATTCTCTTCTCTGATATGTTATTCTAAATCTGAAGTAGATATGCTCAGGAGGCTAATTTGAACATACTCGTAAACTCAGAGCAATATTTATCTTCATTCCTTCATGCTTGAAAAATGACTACTCAAAATGTTTTAAAATGTCTTGCTGGTCTCCCCGAACAAAAGGCAAATTTCACCCCCTAATGCTTGTAAGTTTCGACAGCTCCTTTCTCCATTGTGGTGGGCAATATGTAAGGAAAGAACAGTCAATGCAGACTTTTTATTTCTCAAGATTTCTTTAAATCTAATCACATGGAAGCTATTCTGGTTTTGAGGAAAGTGTTTGGATAAATGTAACAAAGAAAACCTAAGAAGAATGACAAACTATTCTAGTTCCCCTGACATGACATCCAAAAATAACCTGAAGCTGAATCTTCCTTTTGTGAAAATACATGTTTTCTTCATAAAAAAAGCTGACCACAGTTATGCATCAGAAGCAGGGGATAGTTATAAAAAGGATTACCCACTGAAGAGCTTTCATCACGAAGCTTAAAAAAATTTAAGACACTTCTTTATGAAAAAAATAAAAATAAAATCACACTCAAACATAGAAACTTCATGGAAATCAGGCAAGTAAAGGATGTTATGACAGAAATTTTAATCCTGCTGGATATAATAATTCAAAGGAACAGCTTGTATTTTTAGTGACATCCTACCAGGAATCCTAGAAAAGATGAAGATTGTTTTTTTGGTTAGTTGGAATTTCTTCTAAAGGTGTTCTTTATAGTAAGTGCTCACTCTCATTAATCAGGTCACCAAGAAAAACAGGGACAGATCTGTGAGATAAGACTTTTGAACATGTAGGGATAAAAGAGATAGGAAGTTAAGACAGCTAAAGTGATGGTGAAATTGGTATTTCTACTGCATATGTGAGTGTCCTGGGTCCTACAAGAACCATGACACAAATTTTCTTATGGTTAAGAAGCACATGACATGGAATATAACCCTTATCATTAAGGGACAAGAAAGACCTAAAGAGTCCTTTCCAGGCAGGTCACAGCATCTCACTGTCCCAACCCAGCAAGGCAGGTTTGAGTGCCCACTCTGTTTCAGGCATGCCTCTTTACTCTGTGACAAAACCACATGAAGTAAAGCACAACTCTTATTCCCATGGCATAGCTCTGGTCCAGAACCGTCCATGACCCATCTGCAAGCCACATCCAGATGGGGTATCACAGACTCAAAACATTCTTGCTTTCATACTCGCTTTATTTATCTAAACTGAGTACAGTTAAATTTTTCACTCTTCTTTTTCCTGCCTCATCAAAGACACCCTATGGATGCTAGGCTTTTCCATCACAGCCTGAGCTAAATGAGCAGGACCCCATCAATCTGAGGAGGTCCTATCCCTTCTCAAACCTCACCCCTGGACATGTGCTGCAGCCACTTGCCCTGTGCTGCTCCTAGAATTCACCTAGTGGTACTCTAGGTCAACTTTCTCACTATACAAATAGTTGACCAAGCCTGTAAACGAAATAAAAGAAAGGTGACCGTGGAGTTGAGGCTCAGTGAGTGGCTGGACTAAAGCTGGAGAGAGTCCTTGAGTGAGGGAATGAGAGAACAGGAGGGGAAGCACATTTCAGTCCTCCTGCTATTCAACTCATTGATAATACAGAGTAGCACCCTCAGAAAAGAAAAAAACAAAAAGAGAAAATGCACAGAAATGATTCGTCTTGCATTCTCTGTTCTGTACACGGCACTATTCTGGATGCTTTTTATTTCAAACAAAAGAAATAAGCTGCTCAATTGTCTTTTAAATCAGACACTTGGGTTTGATTTTCAGCAGCTATAGACAATCACAATACATAACTCCAGTTTCAAAGGCTTGGCTGAGTATTCAGCTGAATGCAACAACTTTCCTGTCTGAGGGGAAGATAAGCCGTTCTGTTCAGCTGACGATCAGGTACTACCAGCTGGAGTAAAAAGCTGCCATTAATGTGTTGGTGACAGGAGTTATAAAAAAAGAGTTAACTACTTGTTAAGAAAAGCCTTGTCACAGTTCTCTATCCCCAGAAAACAAGTACACACCATCATGACAGGTACTAATTTCTATCCTTGGTATTGGTAACAAAAAATGAGATGAATATAAAAATGTCACTATTATTTAAAATGTAGATCTACTCTTTCTAGGCTGGAGAGACAGCTACCTTCTCAGCTGCCCATAGGACAGTGCACCTATGCCAGGGACAACTGGAGCATTTCTCTAAAGATGTTCAGCTGTTCCTTTTGTGTACAACATAGTTACTAAAAGTAACAACTGTCAGAAAACAAAAACTTACTATGTATAATA
>WEKY01014526.1:67178-140891 GCA_013390045.1 Picathartes gymnocephalus
GGGCGCAGCCCGCGGAGCGCCGGCGGAGGGGGTGCGGAGCGGGGACCCGACGGGCCGCCCCGCCGGACCCCGCGCACTGCCGCCGCGCTCGCCCGGCTCCACGGAGGCTGCGTTTAATAGACGCGGATTAGGGGAAGGTTATTAACCCCGCCGCACATGTTCGCGGTGCAGGGTTTTGCAGGGATTTTCTCGGCTCGCTTTGCCCCTGGAGTCCCCACGCCCGCGGGTGCCCCCAGGTTCTGCCGGCGGAGCGGGGCGGCGGGGGAGCCCCCGCCATGGGTCAGGCTTGTCCAGCTGCCCGGGAAGTGCCGCAGCGGGGATTCGGGGAGCGAGCACGGACGGCAATCGCATGGAGTTCAGTGAGGGGCGAGTTACATGGGAACTGCCGCAAATCAGGGTGTAAAGGGCGAAAACAATTACCACAGGCTGGGGCTTCGAGAGCAGCACTTAATGCCCTAAGTAAGCTATTCTAATTATAGAAAACGGGTAGGATTAAGAGGGAGGGAGGGAAATTCTGTTATTTACAAACTGTTTTCTAGTTGGCCTGTCTTGCAAATCCTCTTGGGCGAAGGAGTTATTCGGAGCCTCAAGGCAGCCGTCGCTCCCCGACGGCTCCGGGCTCTTTCCTCCCTCCCTCCGCCGCCGGGGCGCACGGCAAACCCGGGGAGTAACCGGGGAACGACCCGCGGTTCGCTGCCGGGGCAGCGACACCCCCTCGTTCCACGCGAAGATCCCCTCCGGAGAGCCGGCGGGCGGCCGCTTACCTTCAGGCGGAGGCGAGTCCGGCTGGGTGCGTGCGGGCTGCGGAGCGAGGTCCCTTGCCGCCGTCGGAGAGCCCGTGTCCCCGCGGAGGCTCCGCCGGGCGCGGAGCGGGGCGCTCGGTGCTGCGCCCGGAGATGGGGGATGCGCCCTTCAGGGCCATGCGCTTCTCTTATATAGTCCACACCGGCGTACTCATTTGAGTACTATCGACTTTAGGTGGGTGGCAGTCGATGGAGACACCTCTGGTAATCACTCTTGGGCTCAGAGAGGGTCTTTTCTGACAAACTTCCTCCTCCCCGTTTGTCCCCCGGTGGATGGCAACTGAAAGCTGCGTTTGAAGTGACTCTGATCTATTTGTGAAATTAGATTTCCCTGAAGATTGGGGAACGCTTACCAATAAAGCTGCCGGCTCAAGAGATTAAAATGTGCTTTAACTTAGCGGGATTCCCTTGGGAGTGCAACAAGGAAACTATTTAATTCCCCTCTTTTTTTATTGAACCAAGAAGCCGTGAGCAAAATCTGAAGTGTGTATAAATTTGATTCTGTTTTTGTGGCAAGGAAAGTGGTAGTCTGTCTTTGGCAGGTGAATTTGCAAACTACGACCCTTGTAAAAGTTTGCTTCTTCAAAACAGCTTTTTTAATTTTTGACAATGAGACTTAATGAAAAGCTCTCAAAAAAGGTAGTGACTTAACAAAACCATGAAACCCACAGGATAAACACCTTGCCTCCTAAAGCCCTAAATACATCAGCCAAAAATTAGTGAATAAAATCTCAACTTTCAGAGAGCAGTTGTACGCAGGTGGTGTTGATAGACTGAAAAGCAATATGCATTTTTCAAATTATATCAGATAATATTTTATGTTGGTATTTTGCAAGTATAACACTTTGTCATAAGCTACCACTTAGATATTTACTTAATAAGAGTGGGAGAAAAAGGAAAAAGATTTGACCAACTTTTAAGATGTGAAAATGAGGAATTTAGATTTGTAAGATATTTAAACTATTCTGAACCTGTCTGGCACACAACATTTCCCTACAAACTTTGTCTCTTTCCCCAAACTCCTTCATTCATACCCTTCTCTGGTTCTGTCAGGCAGCACACACGCTGGGCTGTGTCTTTCGGGGACTGTGTCATTGCTGGTGATGGGAACAAGCTTCTTCCCCACATCATCTTATGCTTGGGCCATCCTCACTCACCTTTGGGGGTGTGATCCCACAAAGACTGGAGATGAATTCATGTTTAATGAATAAAGGCTTATGAAAGCTTTTATCACACAAAAACTTTTAGAGATACACTGGTACTGCACTAGATACGCTGGTGTGACCTGTGGATTCCCAGGATAACGGAAGCAAGGTGCCATTCTCTTTCTTGCTAGGTGATTTCCTGCTTTTACATCTTTATTGGGTGCATATAAGAAGTTTACTTTTGTCAAGCTGATAGTTAGCTTCAGTGAAGAGGGAAAGGGTAGCGGTAATCAGCTGAGAAATAAAGCAGCATATTAAATAACCATCTGCAAAATAAATCCCAAATTTTCTCTCCATTTGCTTATTTGTTTCAATTATTTTATTATTCTTTTATTTTGCCCTCAGAGACACATATTGACACCAAAGAATGGGACTGAATTTTTCTATGGAACCTGCCGAGGTATTGCCTTGACTTGAGCTCCTCTGTCCACCCTCCTTACTAGTCACGGACTAGGTTTACGTCTTCTAGCCCTGGGAACAGGTCACATGGGAAGAAAATCCATGTGGCACTGTTAAGACAGAGTAATTTTGCTGCTTCCAAAAGCCCCAAAATCTTTACTGGATGTCTGTTTGAGGCAGATAGCAGAATACTCATAAAGATTAGAAGTAGTATCGCAAAAGGCAAGAAAACAACCCCTCTTTTCCTGCCCACATCCCCAGAGAACATCTAGGAAGTCGTGCAGACTGGCATGGCTGACTGTGCAATCTTCATGGACAACATCCTGGAACTTCTAGTTTGGGAAAGTTTCTAACCCCTTCTGCAAAGACTGCCAAACATGTCACCCCCATGCAGTGGGTTCCTAAGATACAAATGCTGCTGCAAATACTAAAGCCATTAAATTTCGTTCTTTAATTTACATGTTGATTATTTAGGGTTTTGAAGTTTTGTATTGGATCCCAACTAGGCCTTTTACCATTATGAACCATCCAGTTTTACCCTTGTACTTTACCTCTGCTGTAACTTGTTTCTCTCCTTTGGAAGAGCTGTATCCTTCTTTCCTTGGATGGGCGTTATACCCAGCCAGAGGGCAATGAACTGTTTTATAATTATTTTTAAGTTAGACAAAATATATAGGTAGGCTGCTTAATTTCTTGCCATTTTTTTAATTACCTTTTGGTATTTTCAAAAGAATAATCAAGAAGTCAAGAAAACAAGAGAGTAGGGGTCCCTGCAGAGCAGCTTGAGAGGCAGATCTGTCAGGCCTTGAAGTTACTGCAAAGATTTCTATTCACTGTTGTAGGAGTTGGGACAAGCCTTAAAATGAAAAGAACCAATTAGAACATAGCACATCTAAATCACAAGTTTTAAGTAGCTTTTTCAGATTCTTTCTATGCTCAAGAACCTTAAAGACTTGTGTAAAAACAAAACAAACAAAAAGGTTTGTTTTCTATTATGGTGAAAAGGCCTGTCTCCTTTTAAGTTGTTTTGATATTTGAATTCATCAGAGTGCAGTTGAAAGAAGGAAGACCGAACTGCATCCAGAGGAGGATGTTTTACTAAGCCTAGGCAATTCTGGCAGGATGAAACCCCATTCTTATTGGCCCTTTTGTTAGTAGCTCTAATGTTTCTCCTCATCATTATACGGAGAAAGAATCTCAGCATGAGATTTACATCAAAGAGACCATCTTAAGGCTTCACTCAGTATCTTATTTAGGAACAGAAAACCTGTTAGTAGTGAGCCTAAATAAGTCTGGTTATTTGCTTCCTGTAGCTAATGGATTTAAACAGGTACATCACATTATTTTTCCTGCAACATGCTCTTTTTATTTTCTGGTCTGCCTTAGCTACAATAGTGTCTGATTGAAGTTAAAAGCAAACTAGTTATGTCAAAGTGTCATAGGGCTGACAGGGACTCAGAGAGATGATCTAGTGCTTTCTCTTGCTCGAGGCAGAGACAACTGTACCTATGTCATCAGGGCTCAGCAAAAAACTTTTAATTTCTCCCATCAAGCTCAGCACTTCATCACAAATCCGTTAAATGACAAATTGGCGAATGTGGGGTTAGGAGTGACATTTTACTTTGGGATTTACACTGAAATATAAAAATTATCTAAATGTATTCCCAAAGCACACACTCAAATAAAAGACAGGCTAAAGTAAAGATTTAAAATTTAGGTGTCTTGCTGTCTCTACATAAATCTGTCAGCCAAAGATTTCCATGGCCACTCATCTAAATCAAGAAGAAAAACAGAGAAAACCTGTTTCTGTTGAAGTTCATGGGAATTTTCCTGTTGACTTTGTTGAGCAGGGGTTTAATGCAGGGTTGTTACTAATGGAGAGGTGAGGAAGTGAAAAATCACCTCAAAAATATGAATGTATTAGCCAAGGCAGTAAATTACAGAAGGCTGTTGTAATTTCTGGTAAGTACCAGAGGATTCCAGCTCTTTTCAGATCACAGCATTTCCTTAAAATCAGAGTTTTTGCACAGCCATATACATACATGCCTGTTGAGGCTCAGTGCAGAGGTCTTGATCAGATAGCCTTTTGAATACTTTTTGCAGTCCTTTGTTTCTGTGAATCTGTAGGGTTTTTTACAAGTGGCTTTTAAGGCACAGGTCATGCTAATGAACTGTCTGATGGGAAGGCCATACAGTTAAAGAAGCAAAACAGTATTACTAAAAGAAATGTGAGAATCAGTGTGCTGTAGTTATATCTTAAATGAAAACTTAGTGCCTCGCATAACTTGATGCTATTTTTTGAACATTTTTGGTAGAAATAGCACAGCAGTGAATTGTGGCGTGTTCTTAATTGAATTTTAGATAGCGGCTCCCAGTGGTTATTCCGTACAACAAAGAGCATCATCTTTCCCGTTAAAGAATAGCATATAAGTCTTGTTATTACAAACATATTTAAGTACGTTTAACTACAAAGTTGTAATGATCTTTACTGGCCTTATCATTAAGAAATTCTACCATGAAATCACCAGCTTTAAGGTTTGAAGGGTATTTTGCACCTGCAATTCCAATACAATGAGGCATTTTTTTAGGCCCTTTGTCTCCACTGTGCTCTGGAAGGCCAAGCTGGAAACATGAAGAAGTTTCTGACATAGAGATTTCTAACAATAACATGAAAACTAACCTACAAGTTGTTCAGCAGGGAGCAAAGAGGAGATAGGGAGGAACTGAGGAGCCTAGTTTGCTAGGACTGTGAAATAAGTCCTTCTATATTCTTTTATTTTTCCTGAAGCTGTTTCAGTAGTGAAGGTTTGGTTTCTACACTGACTCTCTGCAGCTGGGACCAATCAGCAGAAAGGGGCACATGGGATAAACTACTGAGTCTGTTTATAGATGTTATTTCACAAGAATCTAATCCAAGTAGTTTTTCCCTTTTCCTTTTTCCTCGCTGATATTGAGAACTTAATAGCAAGAAATTAAAATGGCTTGCCTTTTAAATTGTTCCCTGGACAATATCTTCTACAAGATTTACAAAGTAGAAAAATAGAAAGACTTTAAAACCTAGAAAGATTTTCCAGGACTTGAGAGTGGTGTGCTGAAGACAACTTGTCTCAAGGGCTGAGTAATAATCAGTCTGACCAAAGGGCCCTTTGAACTGCAGTTCTTCACAAATGCTGGAACACAGAAGATATGAAAGCAATTATTTGTATTACCACGACTCTGAAGATTCACAGTTTATCTTCTTTTAGAAAATATCCAATAGTGGCTTGGTTTGTTGGCACCTTTTGATTTTGAACAGAATTACATTTAAGAGGGGCAAAAAAGACCCTCCACCACGAGAATCCTGCCGCAGGCACCTGCTGTTATCTGACCCCAGAATAACAAAAATAGATACAAATTGTCTTTTTCTTTTGAACCCAGATCCTCATCTCTGTCAGATGCACTGCAAAAGACAAAAGTTCTTTTTCTGAGGTAATGACAGCATATTACACCTGTCATTATAGTAGTTAAAAGAGTTTATTTGCAGATGCAGCAGGTTTAAATTAAATCTCTTGCCTGGCACACCTTCACCATATGCCCTTTGTGACAGCAGATTCATGACAGCAACATACTGACACCACCAAAAAGCTGAGCGGTGACCAGAATAACTGTGCAGGTGACACGGCTTTCTTGAAGAGATCCATCTGACCAACATGAGGACCATCACCCAAACGTTTCCTTTCAACGACACTAAAGACTGAGTGACATTTTCGGGCCTTAGCAACAAGGGCAATATCAAGACTTTACATTCAAATCATGGAGTCACTGATTCAGAAAAAATTGTTTAATTTCATCTTGCAATGAAAGCCTTCACCAGGGGAACCTGAACCTAGGGATTTTTGTGGATGGAAAGGTTCAAGGGCAGCCTTCACTGCAGATGGAGAATCACTCCTGGTGTGCTGCAGCAGTTACCTGCGTATACAGCTCACTGACCTCCACTGCTGAAGTAATCAACTTCTAAAAAAGGAAAAGAAAATATGGATGTAAGTGTTGTGTCAGTGGTGAAAGAGGAGGCTCTAAAACTTTTAGAAAAAATGAATCATACGGACCACCCCAAAGGAAAAAGTCCTCCAGCTTAGGTTCATGTTACTTCCAAAGCAGAAGTTAAGATGTTTGATGCCATTCCCTACAGCAAAGATATTTTCTGATTATTTATTACATTTTCTGATTATTTATTACATTTATTCACAGCGGACTGTGAATCCTTGCTGATATCTTGTCTGATTTCTTATCAGACTGGTAAACTTTCCAGACCTGCTGCATTGATGGTTTGAATGCAAAAAATTTCTAAGGAGCATTTGACTTTGTGCCACTTGACAGTTTAGACTTTGAAGAAGAACTTTGAAAGTTAACATGGTCTGAACTCAGTGGATTAACTGGTTCTCTGAGGAGCTTCATACTAAAAACATTAGTGGGGTAATGTTGTTTATTTGAATAAAATACATATCAGTGTTGATTTGGTAAGAGATTTTCAGCAGGAATTGATTTTTAGACTGGAAAGAGGCGAAGAAAATTGGTCTCTTTTTTGCAGGCCAATATGGGCACTGAGACTGAGGGGGCACAATCAGTCAGAACACAGTCACATGCAGAGAGTGAAGTTCTCTGAGGGTGGATTCCTGCCTGAAAAACTGTTGGCCAAGAAATGTTGCTGATGTACAGAAAGAAGAATCCCAAATAATACCATTTCTCACTGATGAGACTGTTGATAAAATCTTGTACTTTAATAATCAATTCAGACCTCAGGAAGAATAACAAAAAATGAAGAAAAATAAGGAATGTGCTTTTATGTTTGGAAAAAATACTTTAAAACAAAAGACTCAAGTTTATAAGAAAGAACTTTGAGCTTGGTCTAAAAATATCTACTCAGAAAACAGATATTTGATGTTAGGAATCTCTTCAGTACAGGAACATGAATTTGTAAAAGACCATCATGGCCATTCAGTCCACAAACCTGAAGAGTGAAATAGAGACCTCTCTTCAAACGGAATATAAATCATGCCCTCCACATGCCCCTACAGACTTCAGATGACACAGTATTATTAAATAGTCTAGAGAAAATTTAAAATGCCTGTGACAGGCCAAAAGTAAATCTATAATGTCTGAAGGCACTTCAGGAAAAAAATCCAGAACAATGCCTAAGCCTTAAGGTCTTGTAGGAGTAGGGGATTTTTTAAATAAACCAACTTCAAGGAAGCAGGTCATCCGCTTGTTGTGAATGTCAGAAATCTTCTGCCTACCTGACCTAGAGGAAAAATTTCATGATGACTCCAGCCCTGGTGACTGACTTAAAGCTGAACCTGTGATTATGATACACTAGCCAAGCAGCAAAGAATTTCATAAATTACTAATGGATCTTTTTGACATATTGTCTCCAGCTGTGAAAGTCTCCAGTGACTCAAAGGGAACGGGAAAATAGTAATCTGTTCCTCCTCTCTGCCTCCTGAGGCAAACAAGGCATCAAAGGGAGGCCTAAGGAATAATTCCTATTTCATCAGGTGAGAACACAGGGTTAAAGCAATGGAAATGAAATAGGTGCGCTGTGTTCCTATAACTTCGAAATTAACTTGGATGTAGTCACTGTTATTTATAACAGACTACTTCTAGGTCTGGCACTCTTCTGGTAGTAGGGGCAGTGGGACCAATGGCTTTATCTTTTCCTTCCCCATCTCTGCCCCTCAGATTTCTTATTAAATTAAATAATGGTTCAAAGGAATAATTGATAGTAGATTTTCCTGAGATGTCTATCCTTTGATACAAGTTATTTTGAAAAAAACCTCTTCCAATGGCAGATAAAATTCACCTTATAACAGATTATGTAAAAGTGTCTTTGGACCTTATAAATAAAAGAAATAAACTGTTTAATTTGTTAGCATAAGGGTTGAAATGCTTTTAAGGATCTTGCTATATCCCTGATCCCAACTAAATCTTTTGATTATCATAAGAGGAACTAATAAATTACACATTATGCAATTTATATGTGGGTTTTTCCTGATAAGTTTGAAAAGAACAAGCATTTAATTTTGCTTCCTTTCTACTGTGTTGCAAGACTGAACTGTTGAAGAACTCAGGTCCAAAATCATATAAAAAAATAAAAGAACTAGAACGTCCTAGCCCTCTTCAATTTGTCCTTTTTTGTCCTCTTTTCTATTGCCCTTCCTGCCATGCTACTCCTGAATACAAAAACATCACTTAACCTGTTCCTTCAACTTCCTCAGTTTCTCCTTGGTACACATTTTTTGATCCTGTCTTCCTTTTTTCAGCCATCCATCCCCCACACTGATTTTTTTTTTCCTTTTCATTTAAAATGACACATGACACTACAGATGAAATATCAAATGTGCTCACTCATGCAGTTTTTTACATGACCCTTGTATTTCTAATAAAAAAAAAGTCATTTACGAAGATCTTCCTTACCAAGGAAACGAAGAAGAAACCATATTAAACACATCAAATCTCTACTAAACATTAATTGTCCTGATCTATGACCACTTAATAAAGAAGCTAAGTAACACTTTGAATGTTTCTTAACGATTTAATTTTAATAATGATTACATTTCGGTGGGGGTGTTGTTTTTCTTTTTTTCTGTGGGGCCCTTTTTCCAAATTGACTTGGACATTTTTAAAAGAATAAAGACTGACTGACAGAGAATCAAGCTGTGTTAATTACACGGTGTATTGTTGTTGGAGATTATTTTCAGTGTAGCTGAAACTAACATTAAAACTGGAAGTTGTGCTGAGGTTGCACATTCCTTATTCTGAATTACCGCATCTTTTGCCACAAGTCCTGGCAGTGTGACCATATGGGAGCTAAGCTCTGCCTACCTAATAACTTCCACTGGATCCCTTTCTGTTCACCAGTGAAGGGGCTCCACAATTCAGGCAACCCACTTTACATCAGTATCATCTCTGTCAAAATGGGACCACTTCTAATATAGAAAGGACCAAATGGAGCAGAAAATAAAGAAAAAAATACCAAAAATGGACAGGATTAATACAAGGCAAACCCATAGATTCATAGAATAACCTAAGTTAGAAAAAAAGAAGCTGAACTGGCTCAAGTAATCTTTTTGAGCTGAAATTAGTTCCTAGTGGCTGGTTCCCCCACCAGGCCCACTGTATAGCTCACAGCCCCTCTTGGGAAGAATATGAAGAAGGGGATACCATGGAAATGTCAGTGAATTGCTGGTAGCAAAGGAGAGCAGGAATGCCTCTTCCAGAAGCATTGCTGTCTTACAGTGTTCACAAATTTGTGGGTCCAGATGAGGCTGTGGTACCCTCTGCCCATCTCAACAACATTTGAGTGCACTGGACGTTTCAACCATTTTGACAAATGTATAACAGTTAAAGATATCCTCATATTTTTGTAAATGTAAGAGACAAAGGCAGACAGAGCAATTCATTTGTGCATGGAGAGCAAAAGGAACTAAAGACCTTTGTGAGGGATGCCGTGCTCTTCTGTTCTCTCGAACAGATGAAGACAGAATTGACTCAGCAGGAAGTGGACCCAGGACTGCATTCACTACTGCTTCATCTCTCCTGTCTCATCTCCCGTTTTCCTTCCTCCACAACTTTCATTTCATTATCATTGCAGGAATTTGAATATGCTGATGAGCAAACTGCACTGGGCTCCTCCTGTGCTGCCCACTCACCTGGCAACACCAAGATGTGCAAAACCCAACAGAAAGCTAGGCAAACACTACATTTCCCAAGCCCGTTCTTCCCTACCCTTCTAAATTTAAAAACTATTAAATAGATTTTTATCTGCCAGATGTGATGCTTAGACAGTTTATAAAGCACTGTGAAAATACGTGTTACTAAAGCAAGTGGATCTAAGATAAGCAGATCTCCTTGGCCCAGACAAAGACTCTTAGCTGTTTGAGGAGAAAGACTAAGATTAGGGATAGGCTGCCACACTGCCTGCTTGCAACATATGGACCTTTACTAAATCTCATTTCAGCAGGTTTAACTTATGTGGATGCAAACCCTAATAAATATTTGAAGAGCAATTTAGAGTAAAAAAAAAAAAAAGACAACCTTTTTTTCTTTGTATGATGAGGTGTCAGCTCTGTAAGGCAGAATAATAAATACTGCAGACATTGCTGGTAAAAAAATAAGAATATGGATGTCTCTGAAAAATGGCTCCAGTGACACAGTCGCAGCACTCACACTTGGTTATCTGAAACAGCTACCAATCTAAAGTCAGCTTTGAAGGTCCTTTAATCCCTAGCCCAATTTTCCCTCAGTAGAAGATTACTGAAGCAACAAAATGATGGTGAACTAAACAAGGACTTCATTGTCCCATTAGGTGCCATTGCCTTCTTCAGTTCTATTCACCTCACATTTGTCTCTATGATCTCTTTTTTACATTGTCAGGTTCATTCGCAGAGACATCTTTGGCTTTCTATGGAAAGCTTCTTTTCTACAATTATTATTAACAATAATAACACTGAATGAGTCAAGAGAGAATTTAACCAGGGAAGATAACAAGCTAGTGGAGGAGGTAGAAAAAAAATTGAAAAGAATGTTGAGTGAGTGCTGTGAGGAGCAGTGATGCAGGGAGGAGGAAAGATGCAGGGAACAGAAGGGTTAAAAGAGGAGCAAAAGAAAGTCTGAGTCAATGCAGAGTAGGAGGAGGTGATTAAGAAGAAATCAAAAAGTTGAATGTGAAAAGGAAGGAAGAGTTTTCTTACAGTGAAATCAGAAGGGCAAGGAGAAAGGAATGCAAAGACAGAACAGGCTGAATAGGCTGAAGGAAGGAAGTTCTGCTCCACACCTTTTTTATAAAGTGAAGAAACTAAAGAAAATTAAGAAGGAATGAAGGAATTAGAATACATGAGGTAGACAAGAAGGAAAGAATAGTAGGCTGTGGTAGGGAAGGAAATTATGAAAAGCAAAAACATGAGTTTGACATATGAAGGGGAAGAGGCTGAGGTATTGGTTTAAATATATTCACTGTATTTTCTTAGAAAATGAAGGGGTCTTTTCACAAGTTGGAATTGAACATCTGAAAAGGGGAGTTAAAAAACCTAAGCAAACAACTTTTATAAACTGAGGGAGAGGTGTTTACAAGAGAAATACCACTTCAAATATAATAATTTACAAGAGAAATACCACTTCAAATATAATAATCTATGGAGAAAGACTATCAAAATGTCACCAAATACACACCTGAAACGTATATGGATAGGTCAGACTTTTTTCGTGCACTCTTCTTAAATATGAATTATGTTAAATAGATTTTGTTTGGCATGTTATTTGGATTTTATGTCATTTACTAGCTGAAAAAATATCCTAAAGCAAAACATTTTCTCTGGTATAGGGCATTAAATGGGAATTTGGTTTGCTACTGAGGTAAATGAAAGGTGATGAACTTGGCTTTGCTGATGCATAACCACAGGTGATGTTCTTTAGCTATCCTCTGGTCATGAAACAATCCTGAGCTTTTATAAATTGACTCTGGGCATTTCTGAAGCATGACACACTTATAGCTTTCTGTGTCTAAAAGCTGAAGACATTGGCTCATCAGCATTTCCCGCCAGATTCCTCCCATTCTCTGAGATCATTCCTATCTTTCTGAAATTACCTGCTTGCTCATTTCTTGAAATACCTGAGTGTCTTTCACTATTGTCAGCTTTCAGGACCTCTGTGGCTCTTTTTTTTTTTTTTCTCGAGCCCTATTTGAATACGGTTCTGATACAGGGGCACATCCTGGAAGTGTGCTGAGCACACATTAGTGCAGTCGCCGCTAAAGCGCACATTTGAGAAGAGCACTCCTGCGTGCCACAGAAAATCACTTGTTTTACTGGGTTTTGTCCCTGAAGGATTGCTGCTCCATTGGAGAGTAGGGATTAAACAGCACATATGGATCCTGCAGGAGTCCATAAAAAATTCAACAGAAATAATACAGCTTTCCTTAGACAAGGCTCCAGCCAGTTGGCTGGCAGTGGGGTGGGGAGGTTGCCTGCTCCCCATAATCCTGCTCTTCCGTGTAGGAGCAGCTGGCTCCTCGGGCAGCCAGCAAGCCAGCATGGCAGCTGGACAGCTGAGCATCCACGAAAGCAGTTGGCGGGGTGGGAAGCAAAGGATCTTGGCAGCTAGCAAATCAAGAGAGACATTAAAAGGATCTCATTCCCATGAAAAGGGTCAGGTTTCTGACTTTTCATCTGGATACAGGATGAAACATACAAGTTTGTGTACATATGTCTATGTATAAGCAAAAAAAAGTCATATATACATATGTCTGGATATATGTACACCTATTTTAAAATGCTATTTCTTGTGAGAAATGAAATCCTTATCCCAGTTGGCCATAATGAATTTTTGCTGTTCTCTGCCATAAAGTCTCTAAGGAGGCAACTAAAAGCCAAAATTAGGCAAGATAATTTCAGGGACCCCAGTTGATTATAAAAGATGCCATGATGTTTTCACTGCACATTATTACAATAAAATATGATCCACGGCATGAGGTTAAATTGACAGAGCAGAGCTTTCTTAGTCCTGCATTAAACGACCCTCACTAAATACTTTTTCAAGCTTTATTAAGTATGAGGAAAATAGGAAGACAAGAGGAAATAAATGTAAGTAATTTAATTAAATTTAAAAATATATATTTATGTGAAGCAGGGCTTCCATGTCAGCAGTGTTTGTTCTTACATTTCTCCTGTTCCTATTTGTACGAAAAAACATTCCTCAGTTTGGCAACGCTGAGAAAAAAAATCAAACAAAACATGAGCTGAGAGGATCCTAAGCTCTTTTTGAGTACTTTCTGATCCTGGTTCTTTAGACCAAAGAGCAAATTAATGGAAATACTAAAAAACAAACAATAGCAAAGGCTGAAAATGCTGTAATATGTACAGCTGCGCTTCAGACAGAGGAGCAATTTCTCCATTCTGGCAGCTACTGATGGAGGTGACCAGCAGAGCCATAGGAATATCCTAAGGAAGTTGCTTTCAGATGGCCAAAAGCACAAGCAGTGTTTTGAGGAATGCAGTCCTGGCTGGCTGGACCAACCAACCAGTGGTTTTGTGTAGCCAATGTACAGAGTAGTGGGGAGAGAGAAAACTGAGGCAGAGACAGAGACACTCAAATGCCTACTGTGTGGGTGACAATGCACTGGAACAGAGTGCCCAGAGTGGTTGTGGAGTCTCCCTCCCTGAAGATATTCAAGAACCATCTGGATGCAATCCTGTTCTGTGTTCTCCAGGATGACCCTACTTGAACAGGGAGGTTGGACCAGATGGCCCACTGTAGTCTCTTCCCACCTGATCCATTCTGTGTCTATGTGATTTTGTGTCTTGAAAGCACAGCTGACTGGCGTGAAGGACAAAAAATACAAAGCCTTTTAGAAAATGTTTTCCTCCCCTTGTATGTACAACAAGGGGAAATTATAACAAGATAGAAGTGTAAAAGATGCAGGAAACCTCCTCATATGAAGATTTGGTTGTCTTGGATATGGAAACCACTCCTTCCCCTAAGCCTTAAACAAGTAGAGAAAAACGTTACATTTTGTTTTCTTTTAAAGAAAAAAATATTTTAATCTTATTTCATAGAATCATAGAATATGCTGTGTTGTAAGGGACCCACCAGGATCCTTGAGCCCAGCTCATGACCCTGTGCAGAACACCCCAAGAGTCACCATGTGTCTGAAAGCATTGTCCAAACCCTTCTTGAACTCTGTCAGGCTTGGTGCTGTGACCACTTCTCCAGGGAGCTGATTCCAGTATTCAAACATGCTCTGGGTGAAAAAATTTTTCCTGATATCCAACCTAAATCTCCCCTGACACAACTTTAGGCCATTCCCTTGGGTCCTGTCACTGGTCATGAGAGTGAAGAGATTGATACCTACCACTCCCCTTCTCAAGGAATTTGTAACTGTGATGAGGTTTCCCTTGTGTTTCCTCTTCTCCAGGCTGAGCAGACCAAGCGATCTCAGGCTTTCCCGATAAGGTTTTCCCTCCAGACCCTTCACTATGCTCTTAGCCCTCCTTTCAACACTCTCTAACACCTTAATATCTTTCTTATTTTGTGGTGTCCAAAACTGCCCCCAGCACTCGAGCTGAGGCCAGCCCAGCACAGAGCAGAGGGGACAATCCCCTCCCTTGCCCAGCTGGTCATGCTGTGCCTGATGCCCCCCAGGACAGGGTTGGCCTTCCTGGCTGCCAGGGCACTGCTGGCTCATGTTCAACTTGCCATCTACCAGGACCCGGAGGTCCCTTTCTGCAGCACTTCTCGCCAGCTTCTTGCTCCCCAGTCCACACATATCCAGGGTTGCCCCGTCCCAGGTGCAGAATCCAGCAATTCCTCATTGAACTTCATATTGCTGGTGATTGCCCAGGTCTCTAATTTATCAAGGTCTCTCTGCAGGGCCTCTCTGCCCTTGAAGGAGTTGACAGCTCCTCCCAATTTGTTGTTGATGGCAAATTTATTAGATAATGACAAATCAAGAAGACTTTCTTTTTAAAGAGAAATAAGTTCAACTGAAGTTAGCAATATAATATTTCTTTTATTGATAGTGAACTTTTCTTCTCTTCTGAAACACCTCAGTAATTTAATACAGTAAACCTGCAACATAAATATATCTATTGATGCCAGCATGCTTTGATCCCCTTAATACTGGCAGGCCTCTGTTGCCTCCCACTCTTGATTTTGTTAACAGTAATTTAAGCAGCAATCGTTTCAAGATAAAAGGATTACACTCTGTGAAAATATTCTCTTACAGAATTTAAACATCCATTCATAAAGCTTGTCAGGCAGCTTTACTTGCCTTGTACCTCCATAACATGACCCTGAAATCATTGGTCTGTGCTGAGTGGTTTCCTCCTGCAAGCTAGTAGTCTTAAATTTTATTGTGGTTTAAGTTGACAAAGTTTACTTTACTGCTCCAAGCACCTGAAAAACATTTATCTTAAATGAATGAGAAATGAAATTTTAGGCTATTTGAATCATCATTCTGCTTTTACATAGAATATCAGTTTTCATCTTACTTTGTGAATCTATGGCGATTGTTTACAGGAAAGGATGTCAGCTGAAGTAATTCAAATACCAATCTATAATTGGAACACAAATATGAATGAAATTTGGGGCTTCTGAAAAAATACGCCAGTTAATTTTCAAGAGGAACTAACTTCCTTCAATGTGTTTAAGAAAGTCTATACGCCATTGACTAAAAACTGGAAAAAAATTTCTTTCTTCCAAATTTTTTTTTCTTTCTTCCAAATGTTTTAACTAATTCTCTAATCTATAGTCCCAATAAGGTCATTGAAGAATAAATTTACACACAGCAGAAAAACTTATTTTTGTATTAGTTACAACACAACTACTGTTATGGAATCACTCATGGTAAATTTCTATTATCCTCTTTCTAGCATAAATAGCTCCAACTTCTAATAAAGTTAGTGACATTGAGCCACTGAGGATGTGTCTAAAATTAGTTTTGAATTATTTATATATAGGTATGAAAATCTTTTGAACACTGAACATTCAAAATAAAGATGTTGAAGATTACTTAGTGCATTATTACATTGGTTAGTTCTGTACAATTAGTACACTTGGATATTCAGATATCAAAGATAAATGTTTGAGATATTAAGGGGTTTGTCACCTACTTTGTTCTGCCTGTGATTAATTTCATAGTTTCTGGTAGGGACAGTTCTCCTTTACATGTTTAAATTGTTAGAATTCTCACACAGCAAGGGTTTTCCTTTGTTTTCTCTTAAGACCAGTGTGATGATAATAAACAAAGATGTGACAATCTGTGCATCTCTTTGAGAAGATCTCATGGTGTTTCTTCTCACAAGATTTGTGCCATGAGCAAAGAGTTAAATATGATGATCAGTGCCTTCTTTGAGAAGATGTCATGTTGTTCCTTCTCACAAGATCTGTGTCATGAGCACGAACTTTTTCCCTTAGGCAACCAAGTTACCTCATACTTGGAGATTCCAATTTTTTAATCCTCTGGATCTGTCCTAGCCATGTGTTTGTTGGAAACAGGAGCATAATCTAATGCGAATCATGTAAATGGAGATTTGTGCTGTAAGAGAAAAAAACATCCCACTAAAACATAGAAAACCAGCATAAGAACTGCATATTTCACATGGTGTAATTCTCTCATTTTAAAAAAATCAACTTTAACAGTGCATGCTCAATTTCAGGTTAATTGTGTAATTTGTAGTGCATTTCCTCAGTGGGATAGTAATGTTAGCTTATTTGTTGCCAATAGATGGCAGTGATCACTCAGTTTCCTTCAGGAATAAAAATTGTGTAACAAATCAAGTGTTGGGAGAGGGGTAGATATTCAGGCAGATCCTTCTATAAATCCTGAAGTTATTACCATAGGGCTTTTAACCAGAACATTTCCATACTTCCATATGTTCCAATATCAGGGAGTCCTTGGGTTAAGGAATTGATGCTTCCTTTGAAGTCAATTTCATGGCCTGGTGTCAGTCTGCTGGACTGAAGCCTTCCCAGTAGAAGGTTCACCTCTCCTCAGGAGGCACACAGGCAGGTGTACTTCCTCTGCTACCTCATATCACACAGTTTGTAGGCATCTCTTCCCTTTCTGGTTTCTGGCATGTCTCTCTTGCTTAATGGGCAGCTGCCAAGGGAGACTCAGCAGGCCACTTTCTTTGGAAAGGTACAGTCAAAAGCAAACTTGATGGACAGGAAGCTTTGGGGGATGAGAATGGTGAATGGCCTGAATTGTTTGTGTCACTGGTGATGCAATGGATCTCCTCATCTGGTGTATGAGATAGAATCAAAATTTCTCCTTTCACTCACTTCCTGTAAGCAAAACAGAAATCAGCTGGGATTGCTGTGCCATCAGCATGAAAACAACAGGAGAGAAAAGCAAATCCTCACCAAGTCACCAGTGGGATTTTTTCTGATCCAGATGGCACCTACTGGGCTTGAGTCCTCTGTAGCTCTAAGCAGTACAGATGTATTTTCTTGAGTGACTCAGAGCATGCAAACATTCACTCCTTCACAAAGATCAGCCAGCCTCTTGAAGGGTCTGAGTAGGCAAATGGTGAAATATGCAACACATTCAAAATTTTCACTTTCAGCATTTGCACAGCTTGCCAAGACACAAGGTGACTTCAGCTCAAGTCTTTTCCCTGACAGATGTATGTTCTCCCAACATATTTCAGTCCATAACAAAATGTCTCAGAGTTTTTGCCAAGGAGTTAACTATTTTCTTTGTTTTAACTACTTCCATGACCACTCTCAGTTTTTTACTTTCCACTGTCTTAGAGGAAAATCAACGCTTCCCAAACATTTCTTGAGTCTTCAGGAACCTTTGAATTGACTAATCACCACAGATCCATTAAAGAACTTAGACATTTTACTTCTCCTTTAAATACCTAAGTCAAATCTCTAGATCCTCAAAATACCACACTTATCTGTAACCTAATCATGGTTCCATCTGTAGTCTGAAGGCACTTCTGTTTTTATAGAGTCTTTATATATTTGATAATCAGCCAGACATTGTCACTGTACCAGAATTCCAGCAAAATTAACAAATTAAGAGCTTCCTTTCTGAGTTGAATGAGGCAACTCTCAGAACAGTATTTGAGCACACTCCAGCAAAGGAGAAGTGACAATGGCAGCATATTTTTGCTTATTAATACTGTAGTTAAAAATTTACTTGGAATAAGAAAATCAAAGCTCACCCCCTTTCCTGCTAGAAAATACAAAGCTTTGAAATTTGGCAGCTGGTCCAATCTGTACAGCTGCAAATTCACAGGACTTCACAGGAGGTGAGCACACTTCTTCTCCTTTCTCAAAATTTCTCAAGCCACTGACTCATTTTGTCCTTTCAACACTCCTCTTCTCTTTCCCACCACCATTTAGACTGCATTAACGTTTTCCTAACTACAGGACAAGTGTCATGGATATGAACATCATAAAAAGAAATACCTCTTTTCCAGCCTTGAGATAAATGCCTGACTTCCTAGAGGAACTAATGGTGGCTGAAGATCCATGTCAGAGACTTACAGGAAGACAAACAGGATGTGTACCTATAGTACTGCATGTACCAACTCGAATTCCTGCTTCATTTCTAGTACAACTGACTGAATTTGGATCCAGCACATATTCCCTAGTCACAAAGGTCTCCTCTGCTAAAAGAACTAGGTTCTCCAGGTCTCATCTGTAATACTGATTAACATGAACCCATAAATATGTGAGGAGAACTATTTAGTAACTTTGGTGTCTGAGCATGGGAACATCTCTGGGGTTTAAGATGGATCGTGGTAGGGATGAACAGGCATTTCTCACCTACCAAGCTTCTAATGCATTACTGCAAACACATAGATGGTCATTTTCTCTATGTGGCTCAGTAATGAATCATCTGATATTGTGGGTTTTTCATTTAGTTCCAAAATATCACCAAAACCAAGCTATTTTGATATTTGCACTCACATGCTCATCTGGAAGCCAAAGATGTTACAGAAAGCAAAGTATGCCTGGTCCATTTTCTTTTTAAGGGTTTCCCAGTTTTTTTGAAAGGCTTCCCACTTCCCCTAATTCAGAGAATGCATCCATATGTAAGAAAACAATTAAAGGAAGACTGAACAAGGAAGACTGAAAAACACATCAGTTAAAGTTCACCAACTACACAAAGAAATGTGTCTTAAAACATACACAAATATGTATACAATTTAAACAGATCTGAATATGTTCATAAGACAGAATAATCTCAATTTTTTTCTTTCTTTGGACAGTATATTCAGAAAAATAAGGCTATCTTTACACTGACTGTTAAATCAACCTTTGTAGAAAACATCTCACTACATCCATTTGAGCTGCTATTTTTACCACTGAAAAGTTTATATTATTCCTCTAAAAGAAGTATATTTTTTTTTGTCTATGAGGTAGAAAATATTTTTGAACTTGGTTGCTTCCATCCTTACCTTGAAACACAAAAGAGGAGTACCTAAAGTTTAGGTTCCCATTCAAAAAAACCTGGTTTAATTTGTCCTAAAAAGAGAAGAGAGTAACAAAAATAAGCATATGTTTAATCTGTTGCTATCAAATCCCTGCCTCTTGCCTTTGGCTCTACCTCCACTCTGTACTGTGCATTGACTCCTTAATCTAAACCTTGAAAGAGTGCAACATCTTTCCTGGTAAAGGAGAGAACAAACCCATTAAGATGATTTCAAAACTTTGGGACAGAAATATCAAGAGGAATTCTGAACACTTACGTGTGAGGAGACAGAAAGCAATGGGTGCAGTCTAAACATAAGATGCAAGGACGAAGGAGGAAACTGCAGCCAGATAGACACAATGGACAAAGCTAGAAATATTGCCAGAAGCAGCAGGAAAAAAGAGGAGGGACAACACTGAAGTGGTAGAGGAGTCATCATCTTTACATGGACAGGAAGACTGTTGGAGGGGAGTCTGAACTTAGAAGTGAATGAACAGACCTAAAAGACAAACCAGAGAGGCTGGTACAACAATGGTAACAGAAATGATGAGAGCTAATGGAATCACCTATGCAAAAAAAAAAAAAAAAATTTCTTGGAAAACAACCCATAAACTTTAATTTTTAACCTCTAGCCTCTCTCCTGAGAGTCACCTCAAGATTAGCAGAGCACCAGAGATGGTGATGATGGAAATTTTAGCAGTTTAGTCATTATATTATACATTAGAACCACAGGTGAATACTTCAGTTGAGGATGTCATGGAATAACAGAAAAGCAATGCAAAAGGGATGTTTTTAAAGATCATCTTCTAAAAGTTTTAGCTATCTTAGAAAATGTGCAGGCGGCTTTGACTGACTCTAGATCTTGTTACAACAGTGAATATACCATAACTTCCTCCCATTACATTTATGAAATATTTTTTATTATTATAAAATTTATTAAACATAACTGAATTGTCTTTTGTTAAATTTATGTGCATATAAGTGGCACATGATAAAATACAGCAAAATTGCTAAGTTATTCATAGGTTCTCCCCAACTCAATGAAACCAAGAGCAACCCAATTTTATGCTTTCACTCACTACAACCCAAATAATGAAGTTCAACTTGTGACAGTTTAGATGTGAAAGTACAAGATCCAGAACTGAGTAACTTCAAATGGGACCTCCCTTACTTTGTTTTGAAGTAGAAACAGATGGAATCTGATGTTACTTCCTATGTAAACTTATCTAGTCTGGGTATGCTCAGGAGAACTAATAATTAACTTGGTACAAACAGCTCATGAAAGACAAAAGGAAAATAGCAAATAATCCATTGTATCTTTAGGATGCCTCCAACATGACAGGCTCAGCTGAATTGGGCAAACTTTGACTCCCAAACACAGAACTTGCATCCAATGTCCTTTATAACAGCTCATTGATTTATTACACCTGTTTCATAGTTGGTACCAATAATATTCATCATTCCCCTTTCAATAATATTCAAAATGAGAAGAGAATGGTAAAGAAGGGATAGAATATGAAATAGAACACGAAGAAAATGAGTTGAATTTTCTAAGGCCTCCTGCCTTAGCTTTCAAAACTAATTAAATAGGAAGCTTTTAAAAATGAGTGTATATATATTGCCTAATTTCTCTTCGTGTATAAATCTGTGTTTAATATCCAAATAGATCTCTTTTCTGCTTTGAGTCTAAAGAATCAGACAAAATCATAGATCATATTTTTGACATGTGTTTCACTACATTTTATTCCAGTGTAAAATTTTAACTTAGCTGTGGCCCAGACTTTCACACCTGACTCAGTGCATGACATCCATAGATAATATAATTTATGACACAGAACTTAGAGCCATCAAGACAAGATGCCAGGAAGTTTTCTCAGTTCAGAATCCCTTTTTCCATGTAAGCCTTGATTAGTGTCAATAATTTTTCTCTGACCTTTTTAGAAAGGGGTTCAGACTTCTCACTCCTAGACTCCAGGTACAGATTGCCTTGATGATATCTTGAGTCTCCAGACTGTGCCAGAAGAGTTGCCAGAACAGCAGTACTTCTGTTTATTTTTGAATATTGTTGGTTTCTCATTCACTTCTGAATAATTCCAGTCATTACTGCTTGCTTTAAGTCTGCCTGAGGGTTTTTTGTTTCAGAAACATAAGAATCTACCTAATTTTTATATCTGTTACAGTAGCTTTGAAACATACATGCTTTTCATCTAATTGGCTTCAGAAGAATGCAAGATCAGAGTGTCAGGTTTGTTGCTGTAATCGAAGATAAATCTGAATGGAAAAGAAGTCATTAAGATTCTGAAAACGCACTTTTTAAATTTTGAATTCTTGGAAAAGTGGGAAAATATTATGAGATATTTAATTTTGAGATCTATAACAAGCATATTTCATAATGCACTTAATATATTAGAATCAATCCATTCACAATAAAGATTTATAAACCAATATTGGTAATTGAGCCCAGGTGTCAAACAATCTATTGCTCTAACCATAAAGTTGTTGATTCAGTGAGAGATGCACAGAGAAAACACAACAGCAGCTCAGCAATATATACAGATATAACCTATATTTGGGTGAGGAACAGCCTCCTTTTTAGTGGTGTCCCATGCATACCACACAGGGTTTTAAAAGATAAAATCAACCCAGAGCAGTTAGTCACTGACAGAAATGTATCTTGGTCCTTGGTTGGTATCTCTTTAGAAAAGGAAATCATTCCATGGGTTTCAAAGACCAGAGCTCCTTTGTCCATCCCTGTTACAGAACAGAGATTGTATTTGAGTTGGGAAAATACTTAATTGAAACTTTAGTTGAGTTAATATATAAGAGTTGTTGTCTTTTACCAAATGCACCGGGATGGGAGGGAAGGCAAAGTGATACAACCTGAGACCGATGCTATGACCACATGACCAGTCAGGATCATTTCCACGTCACACAGAGAAGTTTCAGTGGATGCTGACCCTGTCAACTGTAGGTGATTTAGCTCCTTTAGTAGCTTTTTTAAGATTCTTTTTCTCTTGTGTGTTCTATTCACTGACATAGCTAGAATAAAGTTTACAGGAGACTTGGGGTTAGATTTAAATCTACTCATCAAAGGAATGGCTATGTTAAAATAAAAGATCAAATTCAACATGCCATAAAGCAACAAATTCATTTTAATATTTCACCCAAAATTTGTAGCTATCATATAGGATCTGTCCTAGAATAGTTATCTTGCTGATAACATAGATTTGTTCAATCATGACAGATATGTAATACTTTTCTCACCTGGTTTCTGGCTAACTTGCTATGGCTCTAATTAGTAAAATCTCATTTGCAAACCCCAAACATTTCATATTAACACATAAATACTAAAACACAACACAATCTCTTCATAAACAGGAATTAAATCTTAGAAGACTAAACACATTTTCAGGCATATAAGTAGAGGCTAAAAACTCAAAGTACTTTCTATTAAAACATCACGCACTATTCTAACCTACAAAGTTTAGAAAGGGTAAACGCAGTAAAGATCACACTACCAAAACAAAATTATCTGCTAGGAAAAATAATTAATTACCATCTCTAAATAAATTTTGAAATTATTAAAGCTAGAGTTGAACAAGTTATTAAAAGTGCAAGCTGCTGCAAATAGAAAAAAAAGGTGGTCAAGACAGTAATATTACAGCCACAGACTTTAGGGATATGCAACTGGATGGCAAAAAAAAAAATGGTTTACATGGCTAACATACCAACACTCACTTGAGAATCCAAATGCCCTAAATAGGACTCTGGGAGAAAAAGCAATTCCCTGCTAGGCAATATGTCTATTGCCTTCGGGACACAACATCCCTGATCCACTTCCTTTTGAGCTCTGATCAAGTCTGATCAAGAGGATGGTCAAGGCAGATGATCTTTATTTCAGAAAAGAGGTGCTATGACAATAAGTTTCACAACCATCCCATTCCCTCTGACTCACTTCTCTTGTCACTTTTCTTTCAAAAGGGACCTGTGACAGATCTCCTCTGCAGTCACCCATCATAGCTGGTAGAAATGTAAATTCACGATCTGGAAAGGCTTTACAAACATTTAATTACCTGTTGCACTGACTGTGAGGCACAGAGATACCACAGGCAGCAGGTACCTAAAGAAACAAAGGTTCATACCCCTTGGAAAGGAAGGGGTCTGCAGTAACACCCAAGGGAAAAATGAGAATTGTGCCAATTGAACTTCAGACTTCAGGGTTTGCAGAGTGAACTTTCCTGTAAACTTCTTAGTTTTCAATTTCATCAAAACTTTTAATGTAGCTCTAGTTTAAATTTGACACATTTCACTGGAGTCCACCACAGTTAACGTAAACTGCACAAGTGGATACGGAACAAGGCACCGGTGGATTATACAAGGGAAGAAACCTGGTTGTAAAATATTTTTGCACAAATTTAGTTTCTCAAAATTATAATGACATCACTACATTCAGTAAAATGTACTTAAAATCACCCATTTTCTTTAATTTTCTTGTAGTTCCACTGCTGTTTTAAACATGTCTCAAAAGAATCCTTCTAGTTTGGCATTATGTTTAGTAACAGAGAATCATAGAACTGTTAAGGTTGGAAAAGACTCTTAAGACAATTGGTTTGAAGTTTTAACTCAGCACCACCATGCTCATCACTAAACCAGGTTCCCAAGTGCCACATCCACAAGTCTTTTAAACACCTCCAGGGAGAAGGTATTTTTTGACTGTTCTGAGTTTATTGAGACTGGAATGAATCAACACATGTAAGGAATGCTTAAACTTGAAGAAGTCTCAACATATTTCTGTGAGGGTCTCCTGGGAATACAGTGCTGGTCTGTTCAGCAATAGGAGCAATGCTTCATTCAGGTAAGAACAAACTCCTGTGTTTTACCCAAGGTTGACAGGGAGTGAGCACCTGACCACTTTTGTGTGGTCTTGAACTGTCACTCAGGCACTCTGTGAGCCATTTCCTTTCTCTGAAAAATGGGGTAAAATTGCTTGAGTAGCACCCCGAGATCCTCAGCTGAGAGACTTTGTGTAAGCACAGTTGTGCCATTCTCGGCTGAGCGGTAACTGCCGAGAGCGAGAAGCAAGAGCTGAGTTCTCAGGGCCTGATGCCTGCAGGGATGACAGGAATCATGTCAGCATCTCCTCTGGAGGTAGCCTACAGCTAGTAAATGCTTCCTCTTCCATTAGCACAGATGAAAGCACAGGGAGTTTATGCCTTGCAGGCACAACAGAGAAATGGCTCTGCCTTACTCGTCATCCTTCCATTACAGGTCATAATGCTTCTCTCCTGCTTGCCTTACATATGGGTTGATGGTCTAGCACTGGCACCATGGGAAGCATGCTCTTCACTCTCCTCTTTTAGAAGAGTGTTTCTCTTTCTATATGCAGTTCTCAAGTTCCCTCTTCTCACAGGAAAGTAGGGCTGGAAGGGATTATCCCATAACATCCAGTCTCTCAGCCGTCTCCAAAACACAGCACTGGCATTTCTGGCAGATGCTTGCACAATCTATTCTGGAGAGCCTACAGTGGCAGGGGAGGCTCCCGTCTCTAAATGCAAACTACTTCTATGCTGTAAGAAAGTTTGACTCCATATAATTTATTATCACTTTTTATAATTTAAACCTATTATTCCTAATCCCCATTAAAACAGGGTGAGTGCTTATTCTTCCACACCTACCTTTAACATAACTGAAGGCTATTATCAAATCTTCCTCAAAACTTCTCTTCCCTTAAGTAAACATCTTTATGGAGGACAGGAGACCGTGATTGTTATTTTCTTTCTGAGGACCCATGACATAATAGGAACCCAGGAGAAGCTCTCTGCCTTTTTATTGCTTGGGGATTTTTTCTGCAAGAAAATTCTTATGACCATTGCTGCAGGCTTGGCTCTGGTTATGGCTGGTAAAACAACAGTCTGCACCATCTCCTAAAATATATAAATATTTTAGATTTTAAAGGCAAAAGTTAATGTCTAGAAATATTAAATCATATCACTAAGAATTACCTAACCCTTGAACCAGGTTTTAAACTGTGATTCACTGAAGACATCAATCAACAATAGCAATAAGCATTTTTCCAGGAAGCCAGAAATCCCTTAATAGAAGACTAAGGCAAATAAAAAAAGATCTATCTCTTAAATCATAGTTCACCTTACAGAAAAGCCAAGAATCTATAACATTGTCGCATTACTGAAATTGCCTATTAGAGTCCTTTGAGAATTTCCCTTAAGGCTTTTGAAACATTAACATTGAGAAAAGAACAAGAATAAAAGTGCTCTTGATTTTTGTCTTTTGTTATTTAACTTGAAAGCAAATATAAAACAAGGCAGAGAATTCAGCTGGAGGTATTATTTTTGGAAGATGTATTTACTTGAAATATTCTGAGACTAGCAGTCAGCAAAAAAAGGGAACTTAACATAAAAGTATCAGCATTTCCACACATCTGGGGCTCTTGCTAGAGTTGCTTTGCCTCATCTTAATAAATCTGAGTCTAGCTTCACAAACAGCCTTAATGAAAGGGTTCCCAAAAAAAATCAGTTTTCTCAAAATCCCCTTTTTTCTCCTTCCCTCTTCTGTGCAAGATGTATTAGATGTTAATCTTAAGCATGGCTTTCATTACATGTCCATCTACAAACAGTGTACTTGAGTAGAAAACAGATATGAAGAAAAAGATCATTACTTAATGGCCAAGCCACTGTCCTGCTTCCTGTTATGTGATTGGTTAAAACAAACTGAAAGCACAGTGTTTTCTCTAGAAAGCTCTAAATGATGTCACCACCTGGCAGATATTTTCCCATAGAAAGGGTATCTCCCAGTTCATGCAAGCCAAAGTAAAAAGAAAGATTGCCAACACTGTGTAGATTATATACTACCCATGAAAGATTGCTTTTCTCTCTTTTACTTACTAAATACTCAGAAGTCCACAGAGAAAGGTGATATGATCACAGTAATAAATTTTATAACTCTACTGCTCTGATTTTCTGTCTAGTAATTGTAAATCACTTTTAAAATAGAAGTTCAGCACAGAAGAAAAGGCAGTTCCCATTGACGGATTATGAAATACACTCATAGAACAAATGTGTAATCTGTCTAGAAAAGGCATTTTGTTGCACGGTATAAATTTCTGCTGAAGAAACTGTAAGAAAGGCTAAAACTCCTTAATTCTTCAGTGAACTTCTTAAAGCCACTCAAGAAAAAGCAATGGGCAGGCATGAGAAAGGTGCAAATTCCCTCCCCACCATCTTCCACTGCTTACGAAACAGTCCAAACTCTTTTTAAAGAACATGTCAACCCACTGGGCTTTTTCGTCTTCTTCCTTTTTAACTTTCCTCTTATTAATCAGCTAAGAATTGGAAATATGTTGTTTCTTACAAGCTTGTTTATATCTCAGATTATTAACAGGGAAAAGGTGGAAAGATACTACTAGAATAATAAAAAAGAGTGGTTGAACAATTCTTTTTTTTCTACTCTAACCTTTCTAAAACCTGATGCCAGCACCTAAAGCCAAACTTTTCATGAATGGCTTCGTAAAGGTGGACAACAAAAGTTATGTTTAGGTCCCTGAAATAAAGCAAAATTTTCAAAAAATAAGGAAAAAGAAAAAGAATTGAAGTCAGTATTTACATAAGCAAGTTTGCAAATTTGGTGTTTTAAATATTCCATCTTATGGTCAGAAAAAAACCCCAATAATGCACAGACCAAATTTTGTTAAAATAAATGATGCATCTTCAATCACTAGAAATTTTGAAACTTCTTCTATTCTTCAATATTTGGCAAATAATACCCAATACATAAAAAATAAGAATAATACTTTTTTTTTTTTTTTTTTAATTAATAAGGAACCACCTATAAGAAGGAGAAACAGGTATGGCATTATACAGGCATTACACAGATACCTATAATGTGTAGTCCCTTTAAAAAACTCAAGTGCTTAGTTTATGTAATATAAATATATACAACATATAATTCTCAAATATAATTTCCATCCCCAAAAAAGTGAAACCATTTTAATTCACATAAATAAAAAATTTACCAGTGCAAGAATGAAGGTGTAAACAAACTCGAATCTAGAAAGCAGGGTGTATCTTCATAATATATACTAATTTTCAAAGGTAACTCTCACATACCAATAATTTCTGCCCAAGGAAAGGCTTGTAAGAACTTTTTCAAAAGAACACTCCTTTTGGAGTGACAAGGTTCCCTTTGTGTGTGGCAGGTTCTATTTTCTGTGACTAACAGTTTAATTCAATCACAAAGATTCATTCAGCAGTACTAACTGGAGTTAATATTATAACTCCAGTGGCAGTATGAGCTGTTAAGAAACACTTCAACGTGACAGCCATAAGTTAGTTTTAAGCCCATCATCAAAAATTTAATTGCATAACATAGGGACAGTAGCTGGTTGCAGGTGTGGCGCTCTCACTTGATGACTCATGTTATTGACTCATTTTAATGATTTTAATGACTCATTGTGATGATTTCAGCAATATAAATTCAGTTTGTTTTGTCAGCAACATACAGATACCAACAACACACTCCGGAGAGAACAACATAAGCAGCTTAAATTAAATAGAAAAAATAGAAACCTCTTTATTTTTTTTTCTTTGAGTATTATCATTGATGTCAAAGACATAAACTCAGTGTTGTTTACAACACCCCTAATTTGCTTGTGGCATTCTTCCCAGAAGAAAGTGGCTGGTCACCTGTTGAGGGGTGTTTCTGTTGTCCTTTATTGGTGAGGGCAATGCTCTGAAAGGTCTAGGCCACCACTGGTTAGCTACTGTGACTCTAATCATGTAATTAACTTCAAGGCACATGTTTCAGCTGACGCATTCATATCTGTACATGTTTGGTCACTTGAATACACTCATTGACCTCTCCCTTTGTGAGAGGGTGGTGGGGCAAAGTAGAAGAAGAACTTGCCACCCATCTCTTCCCTTCTAGCCATGAAATCTGCCAGACTGACCCCTGTTTTTCTTGAACTGCCTGAGCCTGCAGCAGCCAGCTCCCCTAAGGGGTCAGGGAAACCCCAAACCAGTCTGTATCACCTTTTCCTAATGGAACTGCTAAGATGGGAAATATCTTAGTCACACACCAGTTTTCTGTAGGTTACTGAGGCACTGGGCAGGAGGACACCAACTTCATTCCCTGGGTCCTGGTGCTCACAGACATCCCCAGTAATGGGAGTGCCAGAGGGGAGGTGATTTCCATACCTGAGACATAGAGAAGTATTTCCTAAATCACATACAGGCTACCAGGAAACTTGGGTATCTACACATAGATTCAGCCATAACTACAAATAAGTTAAAAAATTGCCAAAAAGTCATGAACAAAATTAAAACCATGAATTGCTTATCTCAGCAGCAAACAAGAACTGGGGGGAAAGTGCCCCCAGCTAAGCCATAGGTCAGTCCTCTCTGAAATTTTCAATACCCAAATTCTCAATTAGGCTTACCTTTAAATTCACCTTTGAAGCAGTAGTCTAGTATGTAAAGTATCCTCAGATGTGTACCATGCCAGAGATTAACTGTCATCCACTTCACTAAAATCACAAATGTGATACTTTTCTTATAACAAGCCTAATCTATTTTTTTATCATTATAGTATTAATGTGCAAAATCTTGATCATAAAAAGTAGTATTTTGTTTCCAGCGCTGATAAATAAAACAGAGGTCTTTAAAATACATCAAGTTTTTTTCACAGCTTTTAACAGCCCTAGAGAACCTATGTTGTTAAGGTAAAATACTTACATTTTTCAAATTCTTATTTTGTAAAGATCAACCAAATTTTGGTATGAGGGATATATCTACACTTTTTCTTTCTGTTTCTTATTAACTTTTTTCCATCTCAGATTAGAAATTATTTAACAGAAGAGCAAACTTCCTGATTATTTAGCTGACTATTCAAGTACTGACTCTTTAATCTGATCTCTTTTCCTTCACATGGAACACTTTACATAGCAGTTTTACCCAGACTTGTGGATAACATGTCTGAAGAGTATCCTCTGAGAAATGCTCTCATTCTTTCTGTGGTAGACACCAGCAAATGAACAGAAAGAATAACTCAGAGTTCATCACATTGCAAACTTCCTTGCAAAACAGTCTGTTGGAAAGAAAGTTATGGCAAAATAGGTCAAAATGTGTGACACATCACTTTGATTTAAAAGTAATCCTTCTTCTGATTAGAAGCTACAGAAAATAAATGTAACAAAACACATGTGCCTCTGAAAGTTAGTGGAAAAGGCATTTTTTTCTAGGCCGGAATGTCATAAAACATAATGGAATCTTCATGGACTCATAATTTATAGAAATTCTAGTTGTTTCTCATACATAGGTCAAACTATCTTTGCTCCTCTTCTTTATCTTCTTCTGTTTCCATATCAGATCAATAATACTAAATGCTTCCTTTCATCAATCAAACAAACCAAGTGGCCTAGTCCTGTTGCTGAAAGCATCCCAGCAGCTCCTCCTGGCTCCACTGAGAGTGACAATACAATGACATTCTCCAAAAGAAAGTGCACAGGCAGTCACAGCTAGAAGTCAAATCCGTTTCTTTTGGACGGTTCAACTGGGGCCACTTTTTTCTTTTTCCCCCTTCTTTTTTTAAAAGGATACTGAAGAGAAAAAAAAGGTTTTCTCATTAAAATGCTTGGTAGTGAATTGTTTCCAGATAAATCATGGCACCTCACTGGGTACCAAAAAAAATTACATGCTTTAGGTATACAGTTTTCACCACTATTATTTGGAAGTGCTTTCACACTTTGAAAACACTGTTGGATCCTGAACTGTCAGATGAGCAGTTGCTTCTGTGCCCATGGCACCACTACAGCACAAGTGAGAAGAAAATTAATGTATCGTTGCAACCACATGTTTGGAGGGTACTTCGGGGAATGAGGTTGGTTGGTTTGTTTGGTTTCATTTAATTTACTTTATACAGAATCACAGGCACTTATCTGGTGAAACACTTGTGAAAAAAACTGGAGAAGTCAATAATTATTCTTAAATGGTTGTGTGTGAAATAATTCAACACCTGCAAAGCTCCACCTTGTCAAGCTAAGAAACTAGGAATGACCATAAGGTCCAGACAAATGTCCTTAGTTCAGATGCTTTGCCTCAATTTGTTCTCATGACGGCCAGTAACAAAAGAGAAGGCATTTAAGTATGAGAAGTGTCTGTGCCCAATTTCCAGCACCCCAAGGAGCAGTTACATTGCCACCATTATGTACAGACATCTCTTACTGCAGTAAGCAACACAATTTAACTATGCTTTAGCTAAAGAAACACACTCGCTTTTGCTTTACATTTGCTGCCTACTAAATGCATGTGGTTGCCCCACTTCTTGCATCGAGGAACCCAGTGAACAATCGCTACCTGTATGTAGCTCTATGGCAGCCTTAGGGACAGGTTTCTGCTGCCCTCAGGTGCATCTCAGTGTCACACTAATGGGCTCTAAGGTCACCCACCTGGCTGGTAACAGCGGCTTGCAAAGCAAGGAGCACTGCAATTAGTGGCAGACAGGACTGGTGTTCCAGGCACAGCACACGGATTGCTGAGAACAGCATTCTCCCGCTGTGAAAGACTACATAAGTTATTCAGACAACTATACGTGGTCTAAAAACCAATTTCAGGTATCCCAGGCACCCACGTGTAGTTCTTTGAAAGAGGCTGAAACATTGCCACAAAAACATCTGGCCCCTTAGCTGCAACTATTATACAAAAAATAGGCAACAGAGGTTTGACTGTGTTGGAAATGGTTTCAGTCAACTGCTCTTTGTATTTCAATGCAGATAATACAAGCTCTTTTATGCAATTTAGATAAGCTAAACAGAGCAAAATGCATGAGCTGCCTGAAAAAACACTGTTCTTCAGAACATAGATGCCACTTACCATTTCCTAAATTGGATGCTTCCAAATCAACGAAAGACAACTGCCTCCTCTCAAGACCACATTTAAAAATTTTGTCAGTAAACTTCATGGTGTAGTTTTAGAATATTTTTTTTCTGTATCTGGTGATCTGTATTCTTCTTACACTATCTTGATAATACTGCACTATTTGTAGTCTTTATTGACTCTTGAAAAAAATGGGATAAATTTTTTGCTACAAAATTAAAAATGGTTATAGGACAATGAAAGTAAATTATATGAAAATTTTCTTCAGCATCACACTTTATAACAGTTTTTTCTAAGGCATTTCATCACAGATTGGGTGCCTGCAAAATTTTGTGCTTGCTCTGTGCCTTCCAGCATCAGAGACATCCTTGCTCTGAGTTCTAGTCACTGCTTCTGTTAATGATGAAATTGCCTCTCACTCTCCCACCTCTTTGTCTTCAAGACTTTTTTTGTTGCTCTTTCTTAGCCAAAAAGCCCTAACTCTGCTTTTGAAGGTTCTCTGAACCTACTACCAGCAGTGTCCCTTGCTTAACAAATTCCTCCTGCCACAGGCAATCCTGAAAATCAGTGTCAGACATGAGCAGACATAGGAAGTCTAAGCAATGCCCTGAAAATGATCAAACATGAAATAAAAACCCTCGAACATATGAAATAACCTGAAAACAAAAGGAGAATTTGGTGCTGTAGCAGCCTACAAAATAATTATCACAGAAATAACCAGGACTCCAGAGCACCTAGTCAAGAAATTCTTCTGCTCCTTCACCCTTAATACAGGGCAAGGCAGACTTCCAAACCTGTTTTCAACCCAAGTGCATTTAGAGTATAGATGCAATGAAAAACTGTTAAGGCCAAGACATCAGCAAAGTTTGAGGAGAGAGTGGTCATTTCTGCAGATGACAGGAACATCTACAGTATCACTCATTTCAACTGACTCAGTGCAAGAGACATTAAACAATGGCCTTCAGGATTTAAGCAAATTTCAAATGATTACAACCCAGAATAAGCCTTCAAATGTCGGTGCATTAGCCAAGACCACGTAATTCCTTTTTTGTCTGATGTATATGACATTAATCATTGCTGGAGACATAGTATGGGATTAGGTGAGGTTTGGACCTAATCCAAGATGGTATTTCCTATATGCCAGCTCAATTCTACTTTTAGCTTTTCTGCTAAACCCCTCCAGGGTGCCCAGAAGCAGAGCAACTCTTGCCAGCATTTGTTTTGACTTGCAGCCTTGAGACTAAAACGCTCTCGAAGACTCACAAAGAACCAGTGCATCATATAAGGAACAGGAATCCTTCCCCCAAGGAAGAAATGTATCAAAATATCTCCCAGTTTTCATAATTTTAAACACTGCAAAGGGAGAAGCAAATATTCAGGGAAAACAGAGAACAGATCAAAACCTTTAGAAGTTCAAATGTGCTGTCTGAACTATACTTACTGATTTAATTATTTTTTCTGAACTCTTACTTTTTTATACTAAACTTGGATACGAAGGGCAAAGACCTCTAGCTAACTTTTGTACCAACAAGAAGGCTGTTTCGAAAGACATCAGGATTTGAGAAACCTGGGGAGATCCAAGAATGGCTTTTCAAAGAACTCTAGTACTATGGGTCAGCATCACTTCATCCACGTAAAAGTGTAATAACTTTTTTCATAATAATTAAATTTCAATCAACTAATCTGAAATTAAGACATTCAGTCAAGCTAATTTTCCAGGTTTACAAATACTCAAAAAGCATTAAATTCCATGGTTCAAAGTTTTGGCGGTTTTTTTTGAAAGTAAGCACAAGATTGCAAGGGCTGGCAGTTCTCAGTTCTAATGACACTGCAAAAATTCAGCATACCAGTACTTTTTTTTTTTCTTTTTTTCCTTTTCTCTGATCAAGCTGTGAAAAAAATGAAAAAACAGGGCAAAGTCCTGATATCAAATAAAAACCCACTATTTGATCTCCTGGTGCCACTTTCATCTCATGAATTGTTATAATATGGCCAAGAATTATACCCAGCTCTTGTTCAACTAATCCAACACCCCCGTCATAGCAAGCCCTGGAGATTCAGTGTAAATCAGCATCCAGAACTATGAAAGGATTCCTGGGAAACCTCTAAGTCATCAACTCTGCTAGAAATAAGGAATGTGATTAAAGAAAGCAAAATATAAGCAAGGCCTCACAATATTTTACTTTTCTTCCTGGAACTTTCCTTTATCATTCCAAATTAATCAATTCACAAAGCACTTTTTTCTCTTTTGCATGCCTTGTTCATAAGCACATCTGTCCCAGTTTCTTTGCTCCTTCTGAAACTGCTGAAGCCTTATCTTCACCTTTTTTGATACTTCCCAACTGCTAATATACTTCACACATCTGTTTTCTCAGAGTAACAGATGTTGTTGCTCAACCAAGACAACAGTCTGTGTGTTTAGGCTATGAAGTGCAGAAAAAGTATTTAGAATTAGTTTCTGTTTTTTCTCAGTAAATGCTTCAAAAATATAGATTCTGAAAATAAAGTGTATTTCCAGTGCGTGTGGCCAGGGTTTACAAAGCAAACCAAACTGCAATGGACCTAGATAATTCTTGCTGCTCAAGAGGGCAAAAGACAGCATCTTTCTCATATATTAAAAAATTAAGGCTTTAGCCCTCAAGTGGCTATTAATTGCATGTCATTAAATCCACTACAATTATTTGATTTTGAGCAAGATAATAATGTATGATGTATTAATCCATACTAATTTTATTAGTGTGATTCTGCTCTATTCCTTCATTCTCTGTTTTAGGGCCTTGTTGTTCACTGACACAGTGCAACATTTAGCAACAAAATATCTCCAGACTGAGAGGGAGAAAATCGATTTCCACTGGTCTCGCAACCCACCCAGAAGCGCCCAGAGATTATCATTCTGCCCATGGTTGTTATTTCCCATGGTGACTGTTATTTTCAGGAACTTGTGGGAATGCTGGGCCGAGGCAGGGCAGATTTTCAGTGGGCAGCAGGGGCGCGCTGGCAGAGCGCAGCGCACGGGGTGGGTGTACCTGGGGCCGTGGGTTCGCTCTGGGACACGGGGCAGGAGCCGCCCCCACAGGTGTCCCCTCAGCACAGAGCATCAGCAGGCAAGCCCAGAGACCCCCTGCTTTTCCTGGATGCTTTCAGGCACTGGAAGACATCTGTCCCGCTCCAGACACATCCTGGCTGCTCCTGGGACCACACTGCACGTGAAGCAGAATAGTAACAGACTGGGTATTAACATGGTCTACAGACATAGGCCAGCTGTCTCTTAAGTAGAGATGTTAAAACAATATAAACAATGGAAATGTAGCAAAATGCCCTTTAAGACTGCCTTAGAACTAAAGGCTGTGATCCCATAAGTTAATTATCTCATTTTCTTAGAACTTTGCTGTTTGCAAAGAGTTTGCACGGTGTTGGAAAAAAATAAGTGTTTGCCCATTTGGGCTTGCTCAGCAGTTATAATAAGAACTTCCTTAGTTTCTGTACTCCTTCTGTGGAAAAGATGTCACAGCACTCAACTGAAAATAAAAATATTTCTAGATGGTTGTGGATGTTTTCTCTTTATAGAAACTTGCTGATTTTCTCATTATCACATTTTGAAGGCTGCCAGCCTTTTCCCGTAATACATTTTGTAAAACTATTCCCCCCACCTATGTCATCTCTAACTCATTCTGCTAAATATCCACTTTTTAGAATATTGTTCCAACTTCACCCTCACTCCTCTTCTTCATTTACTATAAGGACTACTTCCTCCTGTGCGCTAGTTTCTGCAGATCTACTGCAGCAATACTGTATTACCTGTATTTGGGTAAATTCCTTCCAATTTTATTTGCCTATCCCTCCCAGTTTCAAGAAGAAGGGATAAAAGGCCTGAGAAAAATACATAAGAATGATCAAAATAATACACAGGTATCATTTTGGCAGAAGCTAGCAGAGCTCCAAATCTTGATAATGCTATTTCAAATCAGCTCAGTGCATAAACAGTATACACAAGGCTTCAAAGTCAGATTGTAATTAACTAATTCATATTTACTCATGAGAACTGTCAATATTCTAGAAAGAATTATTTTAAACTATTAAACCAGGTCAATTATTTTTATGACAAAGCCAAAATCAAAATGTATGTATGTTGCACCTACATTTTACTTACTAGCCTATAATCGACTCTATTACATTTATGAAAAAACCTAAATGTCAGACAGTAAATGCATAAAAGCTCATTATGCCTTTCTCTGAAAATGTGTCCTCACATTTGTAGCAGTATAGAAGCTGTACCTTTCACCTGAAAACGGTAACAAAATGGGAACAAAATACTGCCCCCCACCTACAAACTCTCATTGCTCTCAGTAGATCCCAGCACAGATTTCACATATAACAAAATGCTGAATTAGCCAAAGATTTTTATAAATTGGGTCAGGCCTGTACTATGAAGCACTTCACAACTGGGATGCACTTGTCTCAATGCGATAAAACTATCAAAGCAGGAAGTTCCTTACAGACAGTTTACAGTTTTTGATGACATTCCCTTGAATCTTAAATGCAGCAGCCTTTCTTGTTTGTGGGCCTAGAGCTCTCCTCTGGGAATAGAAGCATTAGCTACTGATGAAAATATTCATGAACTCTTTGTCATGCAGTTTTTATGGAGGGAAATTCCATCTATATCATGATCACGAACTGACAAGTAAATCTTTGTAATCTTTGCTCTTATGTATTAGTCATATTTTCCCTTATGTTCTTTGTAGAGCAAGTGGCACATGCGTATTTAATTTAATTCTGTATAAATATTCAACAAGGCCTTTATCATATCACCTTGATAGCTCATTTGGCCTAATAGCAATTAGCCTTAGAGCCAGAAAAACAATCGATTTTTCACACTTAATACAACACCATGTGACGATTATCAGCACTCAGCCTTGCAGAAGTGTATTGCTGATTTAAGAGTAACTCATCCTAACTTTGCACGTCTTAAGGAACTGGCCAATGACAACCAGGATCTCTGTTTTTCTGTTCACTTTCAGTTACAGTACTCACTGATTTATTTGCAGATTTTACTCATTATTGTGTGCAAGCATTATTCAACTAAGCTTTCAAGCAGTGATGATGCACTTGAATTCTGCAGTTAGGAGGTGAGGTGATTAAATTAATTTAATGTGGTTAAACAATTAATTGTGAAGAGCATAGAGTCTGAATATGTTCTATATGTGACAGCGATTATCACTTAATATTCAGAAAAACTTTGTGACACAAGAAAAATAAAAATATCCCTAATGTGTTTATTGCCCTCAGAATGGTGCCTGCACCTTTCTGAAGAGATTTGTGTTTCCAGCTCACAGAAGACATCTGAGACTGCAGAGAGGACTTCTCACTTTCATCAACAGGACGTATTTCTGCACCACTGTGAACAGTACATTTGCCATTGGAGGTGCAGGGCAGGCACTTTCACTACATGTAGCTGCATAGTTTTCTTAGGAAGTGATGGAGATCATCTTCCCACCTATTCTGCCTCTTCTTTGGGGGATACACCATCCAGTGCTCTAGCCCCTCAAAATGCCGTAGCTAACAGGGATGGAAAAGGAGAGAGCCGTGACCATGCAGCTGCACTGACTGTCTGTTGGATGGGGCACAGGGAAGCAGCCTTGGAGCTCTCTGCACTGTCTTGAAATCTCTGGCTCTGCTCCTGCTTACCATTGCCACTATTACATCACTGCACTAGGACAGCCAGACCACTTCTCAAGCTGCCGTTGAACTAGAGGACAACTGAGTTCATCTTTCCCACCTGTGCTATTTATATGCAGGATGATCAGGAAGTGACTATTGCACATTATTCTATTTCTGACCAAAACATATGCTTTCAAGGCAGCCTACAATCACATACAGCTCAGAAATACAGTGTGAAAAGGGGAGAAAAAAAAATCTTACATAAGCTCCAGCATCACTTACTGTAATACCAATTGAATTTGCCCTAAAAGCCAATGATAGTGAGCTCAGAGGTACCAAAAGCAACAATCCAAGGAATGTGTCTGAGCAGCCTATTTCTGTGATTACCCATTCTGGTCCACGATGTCTTTCTTACGTGGGAAGATGCTTTAACTGTTTAACTTCATCTCACTGGAATGTGTTTTGCAAATGTTTTAATAACATTTATATGACCCTACTTGTCTATGCAATGCAGTTCCTCAAATACCTCTGCTGTTCCTTTCAGCTATTTAAGCTACAAATTCCATAACACCCATGATGTTTAGGAAAAAGGGAAGTTTATATCTTGCTAAATAGGGCTGTTGCTACCCCAGTGACAAATTCCCTGGATGGATTAATATCTGAGAAAACGTTTTTTTAAGGCATTTATTATCTTTCATGGGTTCTAGGAACCTCTCACCCTCTACTGGATGTTTTCCACTTTCCACAGCATGAGTGACACAAGAGGTGTAACCTGTTTGTAGATCTCAGCACATCTGGCATCTAGAGCAGCTGCAAAGATGCTCACAGAGGAGGAGCACGCTACCTCCCACTCAACTGCTCCTTCCCAGCATTGGCACGGTGTTCCACTAAGGCTCAAATCCCAATGGGTGGGAAGCTTTGCCATTCATTCACAGTCAAGAAGCCTGTCATCTGTGTTTAAATGAATCCTGAATATTACCTATATTATCAAAATAATTAGGCAATCATTTTGCATAACAAAACCAAATCAGAGAAAGATCAAAAGGCCAAACATAGCTTCAAATATAGTTAAGGGGGAGAAAACCCAAGCAATAAACCCAACTTATCATGTCCATCCTGTTTCAAGAAGGCTGGCATGAAGAGACTGATAAATCATTTTGCCACCACATCTAATGGGACTATGGGGGAACCATCTCCTGGGAGGTTTGTCGGTCACCTCAGCAGTGACACTTGGAGTAACTTCTTGTCAGCATTCAGCTCACTGAACACATCAGTTCTGCTTACTGCTTTTGAATATAATAGAGACTAATTTACAAAATATTCTAATTCCCAATATTTCTAAAGAAATACCTCAGTATGATGTTTACACAGTGAGAACACCTTCAGTCATTTTCTTTCCTGGCAACAGAGCACTGAACCAATGCAGGTCTACCCTAGAGATAGTTTGAAATCTGCCCTCAGGACTGGCAGTCATCTCTGGGATTTCTAGTCACAGAGCTGGGGACTGTACAAACACCAAAAGAGAATGGGGAAAGACACACTCAGCAGACAGAGGAACAGGACCACATGTCCCTCCTGAGAGATGGAGAGCCTTTGCCCTCGGAGGAGCATCTGGTTGGAGTAATAGTCTGGCTGGTAAATTTTTGTGAATCTACCTTAGATTCCCACAGACAGAAAAAACTCCCCAAAGAAACACAAACCACAAACATCTTACAGACCTCTAGAGATTAATCTATGCAAGTCAGTCAAAAAATAGGAATAAGACCCTTCAGGAGGGGAAGATGCTTTCCTGATCAATGTAGGCCAGCAGACGCAGGGTCACTCAACCATTTTTTGAGTGTAACATACTCTCCAGGCCCTCTCTAAAGTACCCTGGGCCAGCGACCAGCAAAGCTAAAATATGAGCTGGAAAATTAGCCATGAGCATTGGATTTAGAAGTTTTTTTTTTTTTAATTCTTATGTTTAGAAGGTAGGATTAACCACTATAACAAATACTTATGAATTAGTGGGAGCCTTGACATCAAGACCAAGTGTCATTGTGGAGGCCAGACTCATGTTTTAAGCTATTTTTATTCGGGCAAGTTTTGTTCAGTTCCATGCCAATAGAGAAAAAATATAATGGCCTGTAGAATGCCAAACTAAGGCCAAATTAAGTGACCTGATCTGTTTTCTGACTCAAACACTATAAAATTAAAATACATAAATGAGTATGAAAATACTCATTAGAACAGAAGCAAGAGAAGCTCTCCCTTGCTTTTCTGGCAGATGGAAGAATTCTTTGTGCTGGCTGAAGACAGTTATTCTAAAGCCCTTCCTTAACACTATAGAAATAGATCCATCTAAAGAAAAAACTATTATTTAGGTTTTTCATCATTTACTTCTGTATACAAGGACTTCTATTGAATTACTTAAAATAAATTCATATTTATCCACAGTTGTGACACTTTCTTACCACAAAGATTACTCTAAGAACATACATTCTAGCTAATATTCACAGCTCAATGGCTCTTTTTGTTTCTGAAGGCACTTCATCTAATTAACTTGTACTGGAAGACCGCTCTAAAGGGTCAGCTCCTAAAATAGTTATCTAGATGTTTAAGATCATTGTAATGAATGTACACTTGTTTAGTCTCACAACATAATGCCAAGAGATTTTTACATGGCTGTTTTATTTCTCCCAAGATAAATTATCATCAGCCTTTTTCCCCTCTTTTTTTTCTCTCTTTCAATACCTTTCCTCAAGTATCAGATGTGCAGGATGATTTTTAAGAACATATTTGGTGCAAATTTAAAACTCTTTTTCAGAGAAGAGATTAGATTTTCATTAGCTTTAACTTTGAAAAACCAAATATTAAATTAGATAAAACAGATAGCCAGCTTTAATAAAATTCCAAAAGGTAGCCTTTCTCACCAAGAGTATTTTTATTTTGACGCATCTATTTCTTTGTAGATGCTTGTAGATGTAGGCAGCTGCACCATTCTTCTGACCAAGTTGCATGATCTTGCAACATCTCCCATGGTGTGTTTAATATCCAGGACTGCTTGAATTCTTGCAGAACACTCCATATCAGTTAACAGACTACTTTGTCCCTGGCATTCCAGATGTTAGAGCAGTCAAAGGTTCATCTCAGCAAGATGCTAATAGAAACCATTCTTATTAAATATAAAGCTTCTCATGAATAATGAAAAAATAAAAATCAAAGTCAATTTAATCAGTTCTCTTTTGGCTCATATTTCCGGTCACAGATGACTTTTTCCTAATTTGGAACACAATATTTCAAAGCAACAGCACTTTTTTTATTAGTCATAACTTCATGGGAATTTCCCACTATTGTGGTTGTGATACTTAGACCTATAAAGCATAAAAAAAAATTTGCTTTTCTCACAGATACCCCTCAAGTTGTGACTGCTTTCCCAAAGAATAATCTCTATCCCTTTCTCCCACTAATAAAGAAACCGTTGTGTAAGCTTACAAACTCCTACTATACACAAAAATAGCCACCAAAAAAAAAAAAAATAAATAAAATAAAAAGAAGGATAAATATATGTCTCCTAAAAATTGACAAAAACCATTCCAAACTTTGAAGTGTTAGGATCAATCTTCTAAATTAATTTTATGGGTGATGTTTTTCTGTTGCCTGGGCTTGTGGGTCTTTCTTGAAATAGCATTGCTCTCCCATCAGGAGACATTACATTAATTTCATTTGGTGTCACTGGGTCTCAAAGCAAGAGAGATGCTTTCCTTTGGCAGGACAGAAGATCTGGCATTTTAAATTCACTTTCTTGTGTGTCTTGAAGTAATTCAATCCTCTATTTGCCATTCTCTGAAGATAATCTCTTAAGAAAATGAAGGTATCTTATTTGTAAACACTGTTATCAGAAAGCACCACCTTCCTCTCAGCATACATCATGCTACTGCCACAGTGTCAGCTGGTAGCATCCCAAATCACCAAGGATTGATTGATCCTTTTTTTTCTAAATTTTTAACCACTGCATGTTTTGACACTTCAGTGTTAGATAAACTGCAGATGGGGAGGTTTCTAACATAGTTATTCTGGGTTTTCCTTTAAACAAATGAGAAAAAAAAAAGTTGAGGGTACAGATCCTAGATCTTTGAAGGCTATGGATATCACCTTCCCCCTTCTGCTTTGGGATGAGGAAAGCAAGCACCTGGAATCATGTGTCCAAGCGTGAACTTCTCTGCAAAGCCCTGCACTTCATATTCACAGTGTGACTTATTACAAACATTAGAGTATCAGCTATCCTTCATCTGAAGTCCATGTGATGTTTCTGTGTAGGGGGTAGCTGTAGTAGGTAACATTACACCAAAGCCCCTACACAAGGGTAATGGTACAAGAAATTAAGGGTCAAAGTGTAAGGCAAGGGCCTATTTTTCCCCACAAACCAGTCAGCACAACATTGATCTTTCCTAAGCCAACAGCCTGGGCTTTTCTTGCTTCTCTTGATCTTCATTTTTAACATGTACAGCAGAACCTTGAGCATTTCTTCAGGACCTCCAGCCAAAGCTGTATTTGGAAAGACCTCCTCAAACCTCTGAACTGGTCAGAGACTTCCATGTATAGTTTTAATGCATTGTTATGCAACATGTGAGGGAACATCATTCTGCTCTGGAGATACAGCCCCATGCAGGATCAGATGTCTTTATTAAGTACTCCATGTATTAGTTTCTTAGGAACAGTGAGGATTATGGGAACCTTTTTCCATGCTAGAAAACCAGAGACACTGGGAACATGAGGACCCATCAGAATACTCACTGAAACACCTGGGAGCCTTCAGAAAACACCCCTAATCTTCAGCACAGGCACAAAGCAGCACAGCCTGCACTGAGCCGTGCTAACAGCTGTGTACGTGGCTGATACTCCCAGGATGTCACCTTTCCATCCGTGTGGAAGCAGATGTCACCGAGTCCCCAGAGCTCCGCTGGCTCACCCCAGGGTCCCAGCTACCACTGGCCTCATTTCTCCCAGCAGTCTGTACCCAGCTACCTTCCCCCAAGTCTCCTTTTCACCATGGCGCAATGAAGGAGAATTTCCTTCCTCCTTCGAAGTCGAAAGCTGTTTCTGTCACAGAAATATCTGATCTGTGAACTCCCAGCATCATTCTAGAATCTGTATTACAGTGCTAATGTCCACCTCAAACCTGAATAGCATCATTTCCACTCTGGTATTTCTACACATACTTCAGGTTTTCCAAGTAGCTAATTCCAAGAATAATCAATTTTCACTTTTACCCTGAAGACAACAAATTTTTTTCTTGCCTCTTCATAGTTTTAACATCTTCCTGAAATGTAAGCAGACATTTTCTCCTTAAATTTGCCATCAAAGAGGCACTCGAAGTGTGAAGTCTTCAGGTCAGAAGCAAACCATCAGCGGATGACCCTAGCTGCCTGGCAGGGCACTGCTTGTTTTCTTCTTTCACAGTTCAGGAGTTTGGGGTAGCAAGTGATACAATTTCTTCAAGGCAAAAAGATCAATATATATTCTCTCACAGAATCAAATAACAGAGATGAGAAATCAGGAGAGAGGGGGAAAAAATGAAGGCTAAGAAAGTTAACAAAATCTCAAACTGGAGAGTAGGAAAAATATGCTGAACCAGTGCAGACTTGTAAGGCCTGGTTTATATGAAATAGGGACCTGGAGAAGCAACTCAATTGAGACTCTTATTTCCACCTACCAAAAAGTGATACAGAGAAGTGATTGGAATTATGAGTAACAGCTCTTAGGAAGTGAAACTACAGTATAGTAAAATAGCGTTACTTATCCTTAAGAAAGTATCCTCTAAGTATTGTAAAATATTGTTACTTATTCTTAGGAAAGTATTTTCTAGTCCAATAGTCAGCAAGTTACTTTATTCATTATCTGTAGTACTCCCCTTGGGACTTGTTCCAAAACTTGTATTTCTCAAAAAGTTGTGGGTTTTTCTCCTTCCAAAGCACAAAGACTGTGTAGATCCATGCTTCCCTTATAATTCTTTTTATATAATTTTTTAAATAGCACATATTTTCACTCACAAGTCAAAATTAGAACTTGGTGAAAAAAGAGGAAACAGAGGCTAAACTTAATTCCTTGCAGGAAATTACTCTTTTTTTTTTATGTCCTTCTTCAATACATGCAATTTTTAAAAGCAGGCCTAGAGGAAGTTGGTCTAATGAAAGGACTAATCTCAAGTCAGACAGAAACAGAGAAGGGGAATTATCAGCTTTACATTAAGCACATTCAAAACATCACAGAGCCACACAGCTATCCACATAGCAATGTTGTTTTCATGCTACATAACTTATACAGAACCATATGCTAGAGGCATGGCTCAGGCATATTGCCTTAGTCAAAGGATGAAGCACAGAAGGAAGCAAGCAGGAAAAAGGAATTCCATTGAAGGGGTTTCCACATTTGTCCTCTACTTTTACTGATCACCAAAACCAACCAGAAATTGTCTCAAACCCATAAAATAACTGTTTAACTACCCTGCATACATAATTGGATGCAGTTCATTAAAAGAGAACTTTATTTTTTAAAATCTGGTTTTAAAATAAGAAAGCAACTAATTCTATATATTTAAAAATAAATTTAAACATTATTTAGGTCACAGAATTGCATGAGAATAATAGCATGCTTTTTCTTTGCTTTTCATTGAAGTAACCCACAGATTTTGTGTCATAAAAAGACTCCTGGATTCTTGGGACACATTTAAAATAGTAACTTGCCACTATTCATTTTATGCATTCAAAAAATTAATAATAGACCTCCCCTGCGTTGGAATTTCCTTTTTTTTTTTTTTTTTTCCACATCTAGAAAGGTTTTCAAATGAAAATAACTACTAAATCAACTCCTTCCACTTTCATGTGGAAACAATCACACGCTTGTTTAAAAAGGAGTAACTAAGCATGCAGAAATTGAAGTGCTACTATTGCTCTCTCATTTGTCTAATAACTGTGCTCATAGACTTAACAAAAATACTCTCTCGGAAAGAACTCAACGGAGGTTATGCAACAGTGACAGACATCATCCTGTTGAAACTATTCATCTATTTTAGGAAGCTAAAAATGTGGAGACTGTACTTTCTGGACGTGTATTAAGGATACGTAAATGCCACAACCACAAGTCATTGGAACTGAATATTTGTAATTGGGAAACATCAGAGCTGGTAGAGGAGACAACCGAATTTTTGAGGCAGCTCATAAATCTTTACCTCTTGCAGCATCACACTTTGTATAAAAGGGGGTGAGCTTTAAACTGTGTCCTGGGTTTACTTTCTTTCAGAGCAACATGTGCAGAACTGCTTTACCAGTTATCCTGCAGAGGACATGCTTCAGGGCTAAATGTGAAGAACAGTTTCAGAAATTACTTTTAGTTCCCCTGGCCAAGGCTCTCAAACCTGTGCTAAAATGTTTTTTCCATCTGAGTACCAATTTCTGGGATTAATGTTAAGAGGAATCACAGGAAACTTCTGGCACAGCTATTGCAACCCCCTAGTCCTCCTGATGTCTTCCTCATCCCTATATCCAGGGTCACAACAGCCACAGCAGCCTGGATCAATGCAAGAAAAGACCTGAGGCAAATCAGCATCCTAAAGAACCTGCCTGTGACCCTGTGCTGTATGACCACAGGCCACTGTCAAGTGTCAGAGCTCTGATCCCACTGAGATCCACTGCTCCTGAGCACACATCCAACATCCACTCCCTCCTTTGCACCACATTTACTGAACACGACAAGGTACGGGCATAAACGAAAACAACACCCAGCCCATTGCAAAGCAACCCTGTTTCTGCAGAAATCCCCTCAGGGGAAAAAAAAGAAAATCCCACTAACCAAGGGAAATAATTAAACAAGTTAAATATAACAAATTTGGAGCAACTGAAAACATGAAGGGCAAGTGAAGAGTATTAATGGAAGACGGTCTAAATTCTGTGGCAAGAAGAAAGCCCAATGTCAGCAGTGAAGATGGCTATCATAAACTCCTAAGGATATTCTTCTCTGGTCAACATGCAAAGTTCAGCAAATGAGAAATGTAGCCATTAGCACAGCACAGCAGATTTGTCATTTTTCTCACCTCATCTTTCAAATCAGGTTTCCAAGAACATCTCCTGGACAATGACTGAACAACCCCTTAATTAGGTTTCCTTCTTACTTATATTCATTTATGCTTAAGAAGTACAAGACGTACTTTACAGCTTTATTTTCCTTACAACAAAAATAATACTTCCTAGTATAATTTTGGTTCTCTATATCAATATTGAGGACATATGAACAAAATTTTTATAGTTAGGAAAAAAATCAAATCATGCACTGAAGGTTTATGATTTCATCCTCTCTAGATGTCATAGGAAGCAGGGAGAGAATAGACAATGCCATCTCTAAAATGTTGATTTAGGTCTCAAAATTTGATTGCCAGTGAAATTACTGAATTATCTAAGATAGGCTGAGAGTCCATGACATCCCAAGATGTTCCTGCAGAATAAACTGCTATGTAGCCTGTTTTTTAAAACAAGAGATAGGAGATAACAGATGTATTGATTTCAGTTGCTTGAGAAACACAAAACCAGTAAATAAGTCACTGTCTGATGGGTAAAGGAACAAGGAACACAACATAAAGTAAGTTGGTAAAAAAGTTTAAAATACACTTATTTTTTTAATAGTTACAGAAAATAAAAAAATTTTAACCTCTCCCCTTCTCATAGTTTCTTAATGTATCCATTAAAATATTTGGTCATGTTTTGTAGGCAGGAGAGAGACTGGTGCTACCAATGCCTTACTAAACAGCTATTCCACTGCACAGAAAGCATTGCAGTTTTGATGGTTAATTCTTGCAGTTAAGGAGAAAAACCAAAAAAAACCCCAACCAAACGCCAAACACTAAGACCTCTTGAAAGCTATTTAACCAACAGCCCAGCAGTTAGAAGTGAGGTGTCTTCTCTCGAGAGCAGATGGCCCCCTTCATGCCAGACCACACTGTGGCAATTCTACTCATAGTAGCTTCCATGTACTTCTATGAAACTTTTCAAGCCCCTAAGAGTTGAGATTTTCCAAAAAAGAACTTCGTACTACACACTAACCAACCAGCTCCAGCACCAGGGCATCAAAGCTTCTACACGCCTTTTTTTGTCGCCAGTGAATAGGTTAAATTACCTACATGCAATGGAAAATATGATTCATCGACACAATGAGACAAATGCATTTGCTTTGTTTAACCATACAGGGAATGGACGTGAGTTGTCAACGGTAAGTTCCTCTTTCTGAGCTCACTGAAGAGCTGGGAACAAGTGACACTAAAAAGGCAGAAGAAGAAAGATTAAACTAGACAGTCTAAAGGCACCACGTAAGAATCACGGATCATCCTGTTTCCTGTGCAGTATTGGGTCATAACATTAACAAAATTTCTCAAGATGATTGCTAGATGACTATAAGAACAGAAAACCTGAAAGTTGAAGACGACACTTGTAGCTTAGCAAAGAAATAATTTGGCAGATGGAGAAGGACCAAGATTGATTATTTTCTTCCTTTTTTTTGGAATACATTATGGAAGTCTAATATAAAGCTGAAAGATGCAGATCTCTAGACAGAGATCGAAACCTATAAAAGTCCACTGAAAATAAATTACTCTTTACAGGTAAACAATTGTAAAAAATTGATTTTTTTGTGTGTGTACTAGGTCTCAATCAAAGAAAAATACTAAATATGTGATTTAACACACACACACCACATTACATCTGTGTGTCTTGCATTAATATGGGAAACTGGTTTACAGAGTAAGAAATGACCCACACAGATATCAACACACAGTTTCCAGAGGTGCCTGAGAATCACAAGTGTCAAACAGGGCAGAGAAGCAAGACTGTTGAGTTTTACTTGGAAGTGTCAGTTTGAACACACTTCTTTACCTTCTTGCTTACATGATGGAGAGAGCACAGGATTTGAAGATACAAAACTGCTATGGTCTGAAAGAGCAGCCCAAGTATCTCAAATTGGTCACCCTGGCTGTCAGGTACCAAAAATAAGTAAATTATCTGGAGAAACTCAGATCTTAGCAAGCATTCTGCTCAGAAATTGCCACCATAAAAAGGACAAGAAGGTAATCATATGTTCAAGGCAAGGTTTTAATCCATATGAGAAGAGACGTGGAAGCACAAGTGCAGGAAACGAGCGCCTAATGAACTAACTGAAAAGGGCATCCTCAGGCATATAAAATCCAAGCTTGACAAGCAGTCATAAGCTGACATTTCTCAATTTTTCAGCGCTTAAAAACCGCCAAAATTGAAGCATATGCCATCACAGTACACACACATACTGCAATCATACATAGAATTGTGGAATATTCTGGATTGGCAGGGCCTTTCTAAAGGATGTCTAGTCCAACTCCCACACGACGTGAGTGGACATCTTCAACTAGATCTAGTTCCTCAGAGCCCCATCCAGTCTGACGCTGAACATTTTCAGGGATAAGGAACCCACCATCTCTCTGGGCAACCTGTCCCAGTGTACCACCATCCTCATCATAAAAAATTGTTTCTATCTGCTTTAAATCTACCCTCGTTTAGTTTAAAACCATTACAAGTCACCCTATCCTATACCTAGGTTCAAAAGACCTGGTGTTCCAGAGTAGCAACAACACTGTATACACACTTACATTCCACTGTTAATTTGGAATTTTTTTTTTCAAACTCTACAATGTAGTGTTAGAAGGTTATAACAGAAGCATATTTAACTGCATGTATCATATCTGGGGCAAATTATTTGAGCTTCCAAAAATTCACTTATAAGTAAGAGCTACAAACATAAGGAATAGAAATATTATTAGTATTACACAGTCTAAAATTAAAAGAGAATATTTTACTGCTTAGCTGCTTTGTTGATTAAATACTGTAAAAAATACAATCTCTGAAAAATTACTACAGTTCAATTCAAGAAATCTTAGTATATACCAAAAAAGGCTATTTCTAGCTTACAGCCTTTTAAAAGCAGACAGTTGGTTTTAGTCAGCTGATTTAAACTGAAAATATATATTTTTTTTTTCTGTATAGTTACATAAAATAAAGGTCTCTTTGAAACGTAAAAAATTATCCTCTACAAAACAATCACTTTTTATTTACAGTATTCAGCACTGTGTTCAACGTAAGCACAACCTTTTTCTACCATTTCAATCATTGTTAAATCATCGCTAAAAGTACACGCCACTATTCACAAGTCATGGTAGACAATTAATGCTGACCAGCACCCCACAAGAAGCATAGCTTAGCAGTCTCCTCATTAGCACTTTGATTATGTTAGACATTAAGTGCTGACACTTCAACAGCTTAAATTAATGCAGGCCCAGATATGGACTGGTACTTAAAACTGACTGCTAGCCTTAAGGATCCAGGATCTTCACGCCATTTTTTTTTGTCCCTCCTTGTTAACTGACATATAAAGGACAAGGACATTATGATGTCCTTAATAATGACTATAAAATGTGTCAACTGGTTAAGTGTAAAATTCCAACACAACAGAATGTTTTGGTTATACATAACTCATAGCTCTGCACCTAATCTTCATTAAAAATAAAAATGAGGCATTACTTATTTATTTTTCTGCACCTTTAATATTCCCAGCACAGGTAAACAGGCCTAAAGCTGCTGCTTGTTGCAGTATTTGTTAAAGGTGTGTGCACAAGCATGCATCCATGTGTTCAGAACAGGTAGATCTCATGTACAGATCTGGGGCAGAAACACGACTTATTAATCTTTGTTAATACCCTTGTGCAAACAGTACAAATTCCTGATTAGGAGGTAAGATACTCGCTCTTCCTACTGAAGAAAAAAATCTGCTACTTACTAAGTGATTTTACTTAAAATGTCAAACACACAGCAAATTTAAGTCCAAGAAGCAAAAGTCAGGAAAAAGAAAGCAAGGAGGCCACCCATGGTTAATTTCAGAAAATTGAGCCAAAAATATGGGAGAATTTAAAAATTACTCAAGTTACAATAGCAGTTTCAATGCAGGCTTTGAACCAAAGGACTAAATTGAATGTTGCAAACATTCAATTGCCAAATTAACTGCAAACTGAAGACCTTTATTAGAAACATCACAGGATTCCAGCCCCAGCAGAGAGCTGGGCCCAAGACAGCCTCAGAAGGTTCCTTACAACGTCAACTGTTTCTACAGTCTGATGCTGCTTGAGAGCATCAACACTGTCTTAGCCAGTATTTTGAGTATTTGGAGTCTGGGGACTACACTTTCCCATGGTCCTCAGTGTTCTATGTGGATGTTGTTAATATGAGTGACTGTTAATACAGTGAGTGCTAAAGGAAGTAACTGTTTACCCTTTATCATTTATCATCGCTGCTTCAGGACTGCAGAATGGCTTGTAAAGTGAGCTAAAGACATCAGTGACCTTAAAATGCAGCACTGAGATCACTGAAGTTTAAAAGATTTGAGAAAGCAAGGGAGTTCTTGTATGGAGAATGTTCCATTTATGGAATTATTAATTTGGCACTAAGCAGTAATTCCCTGCATTACAATTTAATAAGGAAAAAAAAATATAGAATGAAACAGCACTCAATTCTTGCCGTAGTTGCTTACAGCCAATCTGGCTTCTAGCTAAACTCCACTAAACAAGGCTGCAATGTAGGTCACAAAGAAAACTAGTGGTGCAAAAAGGCACATAATAATTTTGCAGAGGGCAGACTTTCCAGTTTTACTATGCAACATAGCTAACTTAGGAAAAAGTGTATACCTCAGTGTAAAAATGGTCCTACTCAGACCATCTTACGATTCAAATGCAACACATCTGGATTCTAAACAGCACAAGCTCCTGACAGGAGACTGACTGCAAAGCAGTGCAAAAACTGATATGCTTCTCAGAGTATTCAAACTCTCCAGGAACACTGGAAAAAATCCCTTTTATCACGTCCCTTCTCTGTTAATTCTGCAGGACAGCATTTGCCTTCAATCAACTTTCTCTACCATTCATTTTCCTTTTCACAGTTCATAAAAATAAGGTTCCTCTCTCTAAAGCCAGACTTTTGAATAAACATGTATTAGCAGTAGCACAAGAGGCTTTTTTTTTAGTATTTGCTAAGTTTCCAACATGCAGCTCCGCAAAAGAATTACAGAAATTTGAGATCATCAAATTTATCCTCCAACTACTCCCCCATCCCTCCTGACCATGCTCCTCTTCCAAATTATGTAGCTATACACAGAGTTTTATTATAGAGCAAGACAAAACACATAGGTGGTACATAACAAACATACTTTCAAGAACTAGTAAGGCTGTGACATACAAAAAATATGTAAACTACATTTTTCTCAATGACTGTTCAGAATCATTACAGAATATGTTAGGAGTTTGTTTGACAGAATTTCCATTATGAATATACATAAAGATTATAAAATGAAACACATGACAAATATTCCTAAAATCCAACACCACTGCTGTTTATTTATATTTTAAAAATATGATGTCATGTAACAATAACAGATACATTCTGGCATTCTTTTAAGTGGCAGATATCAGCAGGGAAGTTTTTCTTCCCTCACAGTTTGCATTACAGCACTTTATTTTAATCAATTTATTTAGAGGCTTCCCAAGTTCACTTTCATATGTGTGTTCATGTGTTTCTGAGTTATATAAACCTCAGTCATGTCTTTTTATCTTAAACTAGAAATGAAGCCAACTTTCATAGTGTCATAAATTATCACTGCTACTGTCTATATATAAGCTTAAAAGTATGTATTTTTAACCTATGCAACAGTAAAATGAGACTAGAAAGTTTAGATGTTTTTATAGACAAAGATTAAGGAATTTCTGAGTTTTTGGGGTTTTTTTGGTGAGGAAGTTAATTCTCAGCACGAGCTCTGTACTCACCTCACTTCAGCACTAAGGGCACCATCTGAGAGCCTGCAACAAATGAACTTCAGGGTATGTCATCAACACAGGGCAGAAAGACACACAAACCTTAGAGCTTAATGACTTACACAGTATAAGAAAAACGCTGCAATTTTTGTATGCCCTACAAGGAGTGCCACTTGTAGGTACTCTGTCATGTAGTGCCATCATCAAATCAGCAGTTTTATCCAACTTGGAAGAACTTGACTGACAACACATTCTTTCCTCCAGGGAGAAAATTCCAGGCAGCATTTTACTTACCTTTGAAGTAGACTATTCAGTAACAAAAGAGTGGGGTCTTAAGTTATAGTTCTGAATTGCCCCTTGCTGCACAGATTTACTGCTACTACTCAAGGAATAATTGCCCTCCCAGAAATGGAAGGATTCAGTGCCTCTTAGCAAAGCCTGATGAGTTCCAAGAGGTAACTAATCCTTTAAAGTCTAATAATATTCATCACAGTAGTATCTGAGGCTGGGAAAGTTTTGTCTATGGGTAAAAGACATCAAGGCTTCTAAACATTTGGCATATTAAAAGAAATGAGTTATGCTATGTGTGTAACTTCTTAAACCACTTGTGATTCAGTTGACTTAAGGAACAAGACTGCACCGAATTCCAGACAGACCAGAATTCCCATTTAGCTGAAAGTTAAAAATTTAATGATTAAAAAAACCATTTTATCATGGGTTGTTGCTTTGGCTTGCCTTTTTTATGCATTAAACCTGTCCTATAGACCTATGCTATTTATACATTTGACACTGGGCAGTACTCAACTATTGTAAAACTAATCTTGAAGAATAAGGCACATTTGAAAATTAAAAAGTCAGTACATCAACTAGTCAATTTAACAACCAGGTAAGAATGCAACTTGACGAAATGACATTCTGCTTTCCACAGATCAATTGTCTTAGATTTATTTAATCAAAGAGATGATACAGTTACAAGCCCACGCATTTCATAAAAATCTGAACTTAAAATTTTTATGGAATAAGGTTTTAAATAAAGCATATACGGATGTTTCTGGGTATTCAACTGGGCTAGTTAGTCTAGAGAAATATTATTTGCAACATATAAGCAGAAGCATAGATATTTTCATGTGATCGTTTCTTTATCTCTTCCACTCCACACCTGAAGATATCAAATCTGAATAATTCTATGGATTGAATGCTAGGCATAAGCTCATAGCTGAACTCATAATTTCATTTTCCATTGGCTACATATTTATAGTACATCCCTTTTATACTGTTATTAAAAATAAAATAAGACTACATTTTAAAAATGTAGGCAGTATAACTACTTAAAAATGTCCTTTATCCACTTAATATGCTGACAAAATTAAAATTTCTTTCTACTTAAATTCTTTTTTATTATTACAAAGTAATTCTTGTAATGTCCAAATGGTTTTGAAAATTACTACCTCCCACAGAAAATTTGGGTATTTCTATGTAATGAAACCCCTGGAGAAATCACAGAGAAGATGCAACAGATTAACATGAAATAAATATTAGAGACTGTAGTTAAAAGGCACACAAATACTTCAAACACATACAGTTTCAAATCTTTATTGTTTTAAAATTCTACATGTCTTTTACAATTACAATAATTTGTTACTTAAATGACTCTTGTATGGTTAATGTACAATGAGTTTTTTCCTGAAACTCAACCATGAAATACAATTTCATCAATATGATTTTTTCTAAATAGATTAATACAAGACTTCTGTTTTGTTGGGAAGAAAAAGTGCTTCACCTTGAATAAACAGCACAGGTGTCTTCCCTTCAGAATCTGTGTTATCAATCCATCGAAAGTGCTTTTGAAGATTGCAGATCTAACTGTGACTGATTTTCAAAATCAGTCCATCAAATTACAAGGGTTTTTTAACATTAAAGAGCATTTTCATGTAATGAAACAAGCTGCAGTAGTTATTTTTATTCATCTACTGTGGCAAATTCATGTTCAAGAAAAATTATATGATTATCTGCATGCAATGAACACCTTCTTTAAATAGTTGATGAATTTTACACATATAAAGAATCTGTTAAAGAGTGCAAGTACTTTGATAATGATTTCACGAAAGGACATAATGCTGGTAATAATGGTAACTAACATTTAACATCTAAATACAAGCTAATGTATATTTAACAGGCAATTAACATGGCAAACAAACCATGTTTCATGTGGTTGCCCTTCGAGAAAATGAACTCATTTGGTCCACACTCTTAAAGTTATCTGGGTAAAAAAATTGAAGCAGTTAGGGCCAGAGTTTTTGATGAATTTCTTGTTTCTAAAATGTCAACTGTTAAAAAGTAAAAGCAGTACATCAATGACGTATCTTGTCACATGACCTCAGTATAAAAAGATGGCCTGGTATTTGGAGCAATGAACGAGCACTGAAGGACAAGTCAAAAAAGAATGGAGACAGAATGAACTAAAACTTTGTCGTGTTATACTTTCTTGTTCCATGGTACTGCTTTCACTCTGTAGAATTTTGTACCCAAAGGAACTTTGAATCTGTTTTGTGCCTACAATAAAAAGGAAAAAAAAAAAAAAAAAAACCATGGAATTATTCCACTAATTTTTGTATTTTTAAGCTCAAACCGATTCCCACTACTCAGTATTCAGGAGAGTCTGGCAGGGCTCTGGGCAGTGTCGATGCAAATACCCAACCCACTGCTCGCTCAACTCTTTTCTGGTTCCCCTACTCTAGCTATTCAGTGACTCAAAAGAAGAGCAGGAATAGCAGAACTTAGGACAATCCAACTTCTTATGCAGAGAGAATTTGTCCCAATTGTTACAAATATTAAAATTTATTTTCTTCTCTATTCATCATTAATGATTTTTCATTAGAATTTTCTTACCTTTTTTGCCTGGCAATATTCCTTTTCCATCACTTTTCCTAGCACCCAAGGTCTCCTAGATGCACCCGATGCTAAAGAGAAAATATATTTAATATTTTGGATAAGCAACTACAGGTACAAGGATATTGTATTTTCATTAAAAGCAGAAATTCTTAAAAAACCTCAGTTTTTAAAAATAGACAAATAAACATTAAGGTCAGGTTGAAATGCAACATTTTGGTGGTTGCAGTACCTAGGTCCACACCAATTTTAACCTATCACAAACACAACTAGTGTTCTGAATTTCATTTTCCCCACTCCCTTGATACACGAATAGAATCAAGACATAGTTTCCTGAAGCAGTGAGACAGAGACAAATGTGTCCCTCAGGCAATTGATAAGTCCTGATGTTTGTTTTATGTGCAGTTTTCTCAGATATGAGATTAACTGTGTTCAGCAAGTGGTAAGGATCTAAGCAAGCTAAGTCCATTTGAAAACTGACAGGTCAGTGAATTAAGTACTCACAGTAACGTACAAACTGACCTGGATTTTACCTTATATATGTAAAAAAACAGTAAGAAAAGTCTACCAGATCTCACAGAGCTATGTATGCACTGCTAATGCCACAGTTCAGAATGTATTACATGTGGAAGTAACACATGTTATGTTTCACAGATGACACATGGCACAGATCCTTCAGCAGTCTCAGAATCCAGTTAGGGCTCAGTGGTCTTCTGGAGACTACACAATTATTCAAGACCTAACATCTTTCATTATAACTGCAATATATAGTGAGTTGCTCAGGGAAATTATTTGACAGCTTGTGACATGCAGTAACACAGAAATTTTCACTGATAAGTTAGAATTAATACAAATTTTCTTTTGATTCATATTCCTAGACATTTTTACAAAGTTGGGAGCACGGGGGGGTTGCAAAAAAACATGATAGTTTAAAGACATTTCCACAAATCCACTTCATGTAGCTCATGGTTTCGTGCAAAGCATTGTTATTTTTCCTCACTTAAAAAGATTTCAATTTAGCTAAGTTTAGATAGCTGCCAAAAAAAAGCCAAGAAAAAGCCTTGAAAGTTAAGGGAGAAAAAAAAAGTGCCACCAACTTGAACATAAACAAAGAAATACAGAAAGTCTTCTCTGAAAATATATAATAAATACCATTTTAATTTGGAGGAAAAACTATGACCAGAAATATTGCTTGCAAATTTCCATATACTGTTGTCTACATTTTTTTATTTATGCTGAGTAGTTAAAGCAGCCTGATGGGAATGTTAAGATGTGTACCACATTGGCATTTTTTCTTTTTCTTTTTTTACAGCTTACTTTGAAGATGTAGATATTTTTCCCCAGTTTTCCAAGATACTAACATCTATATAAATTTTTAATTAAAAATGTTCTGCATTGAAAAATATTTCACACCAGAACAAGCAGCAAAAGCTATAAATATAGCTGACAACTATCTTGTATTTATTACATACATATTTATAAAATCACTTAGTGTTAGAAAGTTAAGAGTGTTAGTTGAAAGAGTAGATAATTAGAAAAAAAATCTGACACTTACCACACTCACCTGGTTTGAGATCCAACGCAGCAAGGGACTCTGAGTGCAAGAAATACAAGGTTGGACTAACAGTAAACAACACATAGTTGTCATGCCTTTCGTCCAAGATAATGAGAACCAAATCGCCAACCTGAAAACTGGGAAAAAAAGGAAAAAATCACAGAACTTAACTAAACAAAGCACAGAAGCTTAAAACTACATTAACTACACCATACTTTCCCCCCATGTATTCCATGAGACAGATTAAGTTGAACAGTAGCAGACCCTTGCTACACCAACTCATATACATTTCCTATTTTCTGAAGTCAACAAATGCAGGCTATCTTTAAAAAGTGTTTTTGAAATGTTCTACATCCATAAGCTCATTTTTTTTTTCAAAAGAACTGTCAGTTACGCTTTAAAATATAATGAGAAGTACCTAACTAAATGCTAAGGTTTGAATTTTGTATTATTTTTATTCACTGGTACTTAAGGTAACCATCACAGTAGTGATGTCTACAAACATTCTTTTGATGTTTTAAACTGAAGCCAATTTGAACACAGAAAAATACAGCAAAAACATTTATGCAGCTTTCAATCTTAAAATTTTAGGCTCACGAGACAAAGAAGGGAGGAACTGTTCATCTTTCATCAAATGATGAAAAGCCAAAGCAACACTGTGGTGACTGTAAGTAAAAAGTTTTAGAACTCTGCTTCTTCCTGACACCAGAGTAACACAAGAAGCCATCAAGTTCTCATGCGAAGTTGCAGTAACAGAATTCAAAGAACAACTTCTGTCTCCAAACTTCTTGTCCCACAGGGCAAATGTGTTGCAAGTAAATTACTTACCCATTAATGAACTGAAGTCTAAAATAGCTACAAATTAAGCATTAGATCAGGAGGGGGCTCTAAGAATAAATACTACTACTTCTCTGGCGATGAGGGAGTAAGTGCAAAGAAAGCAAAAAACTTCTCCACAGAAGGAGACTACAGATACATAGTCAGTTAATTGAGTAAATCTAGAGATATTTAGGTCATCATCTTTAAAGTTCATTTTTGGATTAAATATACAATACTCCAAACTTTTCTGCCTGTACTTACTATGAAGACAGGCTATATTGCCTTAAAAACATCTCTATTGGACAGATGAATTCTTCTTTCCCAACATTATCCTCTCCAAAAACTACCAAGACACTTGCCACAATTTTCAGATGCTAAAGGAAAAAATGATTCTTCACTTGCTGGCCTTGTTACAGCAAAAATCGAATTTGATGTATTTTTAGAAAACATTAACAGAAAAATCTGTGCTAGTTTTCTTTTTAAAAAGGTTTTTTATATTACTCAAGTAATTTATAAGCCTAACACTAATAAGAAGTTGTCTGTAGCTTTCATATTTTACGAGAATACTTCTTTTTCCAGCAACAATTCTATGTGCAACTACTAATAGATTGATAATACCCAACAAATGTTTGAGCTAAAATTATTTCATTCTGTCAAAGTAAGACAAGAACTTTGAAGGCTTCAGGAAGATAAGACTTCTCTTGAAATATAATACAGCACTACGCATAATCAGGGTGAATAGATTTCCTTCTACTTTTTCTTAACATGACTTCAAAGTTCCAGATAAACAAAGTAATCTAAAAAAAGCCTCAGAATTCTAGAAATCCCATGAAATCCCATGAAGTAGAGAATTCAAGAAAGTCACTGACAGAATTCAAAAAGGCCATTTTTTTGTTTATAAAAAGGTTTTATAAAATTTGATTTATGCTCAGCTGGGATTGTTCAATACCTTATGGTTAAATTATAAAGACCTATTCATCTTTTCACCACAGAGCAAGAATAGAAGAATTGTAACATTAACTACATAGTTATTTTATTGAAAGCATATCCATCTGTTTATATGAAAATTAACATGTACTTACTCTCTAATTGCTATTTTTTCAGAATGTCTTGAGGATACTGATGACATGCTTTGGGACATCTACAAAGAAGAGAAAGGCTATAAAGTACTGGAAAGCTATGATGAAATGTACGTTGCAGGTAAGAATATGGCAAGATGATTTTTCATTGATTTCAAACAGTGCCTAGTCTTGCAGATTCTGTATTCACTCAGAAAACCCACCATACTTTTGTCATCCTGTTGTGTAGTCAGTTTGGTTTTTTGTGATTTGGTTTTGGTTTGTATTATTATACTTTTTTTTTAATAGTTACCTTTAATTATAAAATTTCCTGCATAACTAATTTCTCCCTCATCATTTAAAACTGGGAAAGGCTTTTCTTATCAGTGCCAGTGAAGATTTATTCTGAGCATACACAAGAGCTATGATACAACTGTGCATTCTAACAGAGAAGTCACTGGCACTAGACAAATGGCAGAACACTGGAGATGTTTATTACAATTAAACTCTAGATGTTGACCTCAACACAGTCCCTCAGTTTTTCTACGAATTGTCACAAAATCTAAAGTTGCAACTTGAAAAAGTTGCAGCTAGCATGAAATTTGTCAAATTTGCTTACACTGTTCACCAAAGTGTTTGAGAGTTCTCTTCAGATATAAAGATCAGATATTTTCTTGTTGTTTTTTAAAACTGGAATAAGTGTTAAAAGTAAATACAAAATAGCTTGATTTTTGTGTTTTTCATTAATTTCTAACTTCAAGAAGAAACAGAACAAATTAGAATGTTGAGACCTAGTACGGAAAGTTTTATGAGTACAATTGTAATAGCCTTTATACAGAAAAAAATCACAGAATTACTAGGTTGGAAGAGACCTTTAAGATCATCGAGTCCAACCCATGCCCTAACACCTCAACTAACCCATGGCATTGACTGCCACATCCAAGCTTTTTTTAAACACATCCAGCAATGGTGACTCCACCACCTCCCCGGGCAGACAATTCCAGTACTTTATCACTCCTTCCATGAAAAATTTTCTCCTAATATCCAACCTAAATTTCCCTTGGTGCAGCTTAAGATTGTCCTCTCATTTTGTCAGTTATTGCTTGGAGAAAGAGCCCAACCCCCAGCTGACCCCAACCACCTTTCAGGAAGCTGCAGACAGTGATAAGGTCACCTCTGAGTCTCTTTTTATCCAGGCTAAACATCCCCAGCTCCCTCAGTCGTTCCCCACAGGGCTTGTGCTCCAAGCCCCTCACCAGCCTTGTTGCCTCCTCTGGACACGCTCAAGCGTCTCAACGTCCTTCCTGAACTGAGGGGCCCAGAACTGGGCACAGCACTCGAGATGTGGCCTCACCAGTGCCGAGTACAGGGGGAGAGTGACCTCCCTGGTCCTGCTGGCCACACTGTTCTTGATCCNCCCCCAGGTCCCTTCCTGCCTGGGTGCTCTCCAGCCACACTGTCCCCAGCCTACAAAGTTGCAGAGGGTTTTTGTGGCCGAAGTGCAGGACTCGGCACCTGGACTTATTAAATTTCATCTTACTGGACTCTACCCATCCATTCAACCGTTCCAGGTCTCTCTGCAGAGCCCTCCTACCTTCCAACAGATCAACACACGCACCCAGCTTAGTGTCATCTGCAAATGATAGACTCAACACCCTCATCCATGTTGTCAATAAAAATATTGAACAGAACTGGCCTCAGCAGAGATCCCTGAGGGACACCACCAGTGACTGGCTGCCAGCTGGATGCAGCACCATTCACCACCACTCTCTGGGCCCAGCCATCCAGCCAGTTCTTCACCCAGGAAAGAGTGCTCCTGTCCAAGCCGTGGAAAAGGGGGGCAGCTGGAGCAGAGTGAGCACCAAGCGGCTGAGAAACAAGATGGCAGTGGGGCCATCTCGCTGCTTTTCTCAGTAATTCATTTACAGTAACAAAAATCCTGTAATAACATTCCAAGTACTAAAAGGAGTTCCTTTTTGTTCCCTGTAGAAGTAATCCACAAGTTCTTTTGCAGAAGTCAGTGACCTACGAATACTTTCCTTTCACACAGAATGCCTTCTGAGCGCCTTATCTGAAGTATCTCAATAGAAATAAACATTGGTATTTAAGTGTTGATGACCATTTAAATTTTAGAAGTGCATTTAAAAGGAGGAGGAGAGGGAAAGAAGGATGAAGAGACAAATAAAACGTTTCTATGCAAAAACTCATTTTAGAATTAAGGAACTGAAAAGATATGAAGTTCCTATACTCATTCAGAAATCAAACTTGACTTGCTTTAGTGACCAATGAACTACTAATTTGTCCTAAATAGCTTTGTATTAATCATAACAAGAATAATCTTCCATTTGTCTTGTACACTGTATTTCTTCCATTTTATGTTACTATGAGATGACAAGAGATCAAGAGTTTGATTCAGGAAATCTACAGAGAGGTGTAGAAAACTGTCTAGTGTGTTTTGAGTTTTATTGTAAAAACTACACTTAAATACATTCTGTGCACTTTACTGACATTGTGAATTAAAAATAATCCATTGAAGATTTTACTTTTAGATGTCTTGCAATTCTTTCTTACACCTGGTATGAAATGTAACTTCCCACTACACAGATATCAGTTCCTATCGAACTTCTAGGTATCACCAGTCACTTAAAGAAAGTGAGACCGCCACAGCCAGTCCAACCAAAGGATGTGTCTATTTACCAAACACACAGGAACTTTTTTAAGAATTAAAATTGAGACCTGCTAGCAAGGAAAAAGTGGGAATAAATAAAAGGAGAAGAATTTATAGTACAGGAATCAAGGGCTCTCTGTCACTAAATTATTTTTCCTTCCATAGGTATTTACTGTATTTGATCATTTAATCTGGTAGCTGCCTGCATTTCCAGCTGCTAGGCAGAATTACGGTTTCACACCTTACAAAGCTGACAGGTGAAGTTTTCCCAAAACCATCTATAAGTTGTTGTTAACACTCCCAATTATGCTTAAAGTGAAGGCATATTTACATTCCTGTAAACTGGCCTTCAACCTACTGCTGCTGAAAACTGAGTCACAGTGCCCTGGAAATTAACATCCCCTACCCCAACTCTGGATGGGCTGAGTTCTTTGGAAAGAAGTCACTCTCCAGTCCTCTGAACCTTCTTCCTTGAGAAGACTAAGCTCAGGTACCTCTGGGAGGTTATCAGGTTACCTATTTACCACTTGCCTTAACACTTAAAACATTTTTTAAATTAATAAAAAACGTTTTTAGATTTTAACAAACGTAAACATTTTAAACTTTTTTTATTTTTTCATGAGGCTTAAAAAATGGATTGCACAAATACTCACCAATCTTTGATTTAATCTCTTATTTTCCTCTTCTTTCAACTGCAAAGTCTAAAAGAAAATCTTAATCTGATTAACTGGTTATTATACTTTATACAGTAAAAACATTTTTTTAAAAGTTCTGGTATGACTAGAGACCAACTACTTGTACAATACTATATCTTTCAGTTCTAAAACAATTATCAAAACATCTTTTGGATAAAGACATGCAAAAAACCCCTTGAAGTCTGCTAATTATCCCTGTGCTACACACCCCACTGCTAAAGTATGTTTACCTCCATACTCATACTTCTCTTTCAGTTAGAAAAACATGTCACTGATAGAACAGCAAAAGAAATGTAACATATTACTATGTTACAGCTTCTACCCATGACAAATCCTTTGTAATCAGACGACAGAATAAAGCATGTATGTGCTCACAGTCAGAAATATCCAGTGTCACCATCCCTTAACAGAAAGCATTCCTGTTCTTTATTTGGTCACAGATTTTAGTCCAAGTGATCCTAGAAAGTTGCAAGCTAAAGACACCTTTTTGGTTTTTTTTTTAAAGTCTTTTAAAAAGACAACTGAGATGAAGTTAGATAGGAGTGGATAGTTAAAAATTACTAGAATCTGAAATACTCCAGTGTAACTACTACATTTTACCAAGAATACAGCCTACAAGGAGTAATTACCCATTTTCATGAGTAAACAGTAAATCAACCTTAAATCCTGTGAGCTGTTTTGTGTCTTAATTCGAAAAAGAAATTGTAACTTCTTTTTTTCTACAGAAATTCTCTGGATCAATGATCTGTCACTCCTAAGAAGAGGTATTACACCCGAGTCATTTATGCTAAATCCTACATAAACAGAACAGGGATAGGCCAAGAGTAAAGTTTTAATAGGTATCTTGAATTACTTCAGTGAATTACAGTGATCCAAGAGTACAATGAAAAAACATTCCCTAAAATCATATTTATAATCCTTGCATACACTATTGCATCAGAGCATGTAACTGATCACAGCACAACTTCACATGGACATATTTTGAAGTACTTAGTCATAACACTTAACCTCACAAAGGAACAATCTACTCACTCTTTCTAGTAACATTATCCTCTGCTTTTCTTCAGACATATGAACATTTTCACTAAAAGAGAAAGAAAATGGACAGGTTAAAAATGAAACTTTTTTTCATAATCAAAACTTGTCTTTTCCACATTCACCTGCCATCTTCACTCAGAGTGTTACGTATTTGCCAGCACAGACGGAACAACACAGAAAGACATGTTAAGAATCAACATTGATGTTTCTGGCAGGTGTTCTGGATTTTTGTTCCTTTTCTTTAAACCAAGGATGTTTTTTGTCACAACAAGCCAGTGAATTTTCAGCCATTGACTAGTTTATCCAGCTATACAGGGGCATTTCTTGGTATTTTGCATTGTTTTCAAGACACCAGGACGAAAGATACAGCCCCACATGCTTTGACAGTTAACCCCTGATATTGCAATTCAGCTCTACTATGTACCATTTTCCTAGTCTGTAGCTTAAAGGCTAGGGTGGGATTAGTTTGAAGTGCGCTGGTACTCTCTGGTAGAGACACCAATGTGAACTTGCTACTTGTTGCCATTTATCCGTTCCATAACCTGAGCACTGGGGCAGGATAAAATAATGCTAATATCCCCAAGGAATTTCTTAAGAAGATAAACAGTAATTTGTAAAGCAGTTATAACGTATTTTAAAAGCAGTTTAATAGGGAGAAACAATGTATTTTCTAGTCCAAATTAAACTGTTTGTGAAAAGAAAATGGACAAGTTTTGGGACAAAACATGCTATAAATCCAGTCAAAATGCTCAGCAAAGATAACAGATTATAATTAAACCACACTAACCATTACTTCATTTCAGTTAACAGGCTGTTTAGCTTGCATGTAATAGGAAGCAGTCAACAGAAACCTATAAAAGTTTCTGTCTAGTCATACACTGAGCCATAACTTTTTTGTTCACAAGCTCACCTAAATTTTTTTTTTGTACATCTTTTTTTAGAGTGCAGGATTAGCATGATTACTGTAAGAAACCGCTCTTTTTCTAAAGATAGGGTACTTCCTTGTTATATTATCAGTGCAAGTTTAGTTTGGCAAGGACAAACTGTTTTCATCTTCACTTCCACAGAGTTGTTTAGTGCTCTGGGTATGTGATTCTGGGTTAGGCAACATCAGTTGTGATGGACACTGACTGAAGTTAATGTAAGCACATCTAACAATCCTGCTCTCGTTCCTCTGGTAAAAACCTTGCTCCTCTTGTGTGGTTCCCAGTCAGGTTCCTTACTTCTGTGAAAGGTATGGAGAAGCCTAGGGTTCTTTAAAATGCTAGTGCCATGAAAGTGAGACACAGTTCAAAAGATGTGACAGTAACATGCAGCCTCCCAGATCATTCACCATTATAGTTTTCCTTCTGTTTGACTTATGTTTTGTATACTTAGGTATTATGACATGGTTGTGGGGCCAAGTTTCATCTTGAAGCTGCATACTTCAAAGTCATCAAAACTGTGTTGTGACACCACAATTGTATGCACATGTATGTTTAAAAGAATATTTTCAGGAAGAGCACCAAAGGCAGGGGGAGAATTAAACATGTTCATCTGTACTTCACACCACCCAAGAACACACTTCCAGAACGAGAGCATGCCTTGTGTACTTCTACTTTAATGCTCCATACTTACTGCACAGCCATCATACTGGTTTCCATTGTGGAGTCCATCCTCCCTTCAGCCCCAAAGTCAGCAACCAATCTATCTGTGTCAGTGGGCACATCAGCTGCACAGGCTCCACAAGCTTCTGACGCTGCTGCCAAGTAGGTTGATGGAGAAAAATTACTACTTCTCAGTTTATTAACTTCTTCTTCAAGCTTCTTCTTCTCTTCAAGTAAGCGCGCTCGATCTTCAGAAAGTGTTTCAATCAAATCTATGGCACAAATACACAAAATTTCTTTTAATTATTGCAGCACTAAGGATCAAAACCAATCTGCAAAGAATGGAATAGTCCTATTAGAAAAGATGAATACTTCTTTAGAACTTTGCTTACCCTTATCTTTTTCTTGCTGTTGTGTAAGCACTTTTAATTTGTCACTAAGATCATTAATGATATTTTCTTTTTTCATTTTCTCTCTTGCCAAAACAGTGTTAAAGTTGGTCTGAAAACAGAAAGGGAATATTACTGAAATAAGGAATGTGCCGTAAAAATGTAATGCAAAATAGTACAAAAGACAGCCCGCATTTCAGTTTTTTTACTTTATAATGAAACAAGAAATTAAAACTTTTCTACCTATTGCTTTGCTGAAGAGATAAAATGCCTGCACATTTTATTTTTACGTTTGTCTTCAAGATTTTTTTGTAATTAATTTTATTTTTAACCTTCTCATTCCCTCAAGCCTGATACATACAAGTAGTACAATAATAAAGAAATTTTAAAAAAATCTAAGTTGTTTTTTCTTTAAATATAATACTTTATATTCCATTTAATGAAAAATAGTTGAACATTCTCTATTTAAAACAGTTACTTGAAGGGTTAAAATTATTACGATAAAGCTGAAATGCATCAAGATATGTTAATGAAAAAATACTGTTATCAATACAGTATAAACTCAATTAAAAATACAATTTCAAGTTGTGCATTAATTCTTCAGCGAACAATTAACTATTGCAAAAGATACACAGGAATCTTGGTTAACAGCTTTAATAGCTGAACATAAAAAGAGGCCAGCAGAGCCTTCAGTACCCGTCTGACAAAACTTTCCACTTCTTCAATTCTTCTACTGACCATTATGCCCTAGGCCCTTTTACTCTTAGGGTGCTGCTGAAGAGATGGACAAAACCTACCAACAACCACCCATTAAAAGGATATTTCAAATTAATTTTAATTTTTCAGTGAATTTGAAAATTGCCTTGATATATGCCTATCAACTCTCAGTCTTGAAAACTATTTGGTGGGCTACACGCCTTACAGAGGGCACAGCAGCCTTTGCTGTATGTCTGCATAACAAAACGCTCACACCACAAACGTAAGTGGCACCTCTAAGGAAGCTTCACAGAGGAAAGAAAACAAAAACCAAAAAGAGACAAAGACAAGGCTGAATACCCAAAATATTCAGTAATCAGCAGGGCCAGTGAAGTAATGTATCTGCACTGACTGATACACTGTTTTTGTGTGTTTGGTGTATTTGTTTGCTTTAGTTAAGGTCTTCCTAGGGGGGATGCAGGTTGTTTGTTGTTTTTTAAAAATGTTCCAGCTTTCCCTGGAATTTGCTGTCAATGCCTCAGAATCTTCCCTTCTATGCTCTGCTGCAAAAATGAAGAATACTATTAGATAATGAGGAAAATGGAATACTATGGAATATCGTGATAGAAAAATAAACCTAATGATTACCAACGTAGGAAAAAATTCCTACTACATTTACTATGCAAGGCTAACTTCAGTATTAACGCTTGCAGCCCAATTGCAATAATATTCCTTTCTTTATAACCATCTGCAATTTTGTGTTCCGTGTACCAAGTGATTTATAGCATTCATTCACCAAGCTGGCTGATCACCACCCTTGCGTCTTTGTCCTTATTTGAACCTACCACAGCTACAGTAAGGAGAGGTGCTTAAAACAGAAAATCCGTTCTCAGTGTTTAAATGCAACAAAGCTGCAGATAATAGCTGTTACTAACAGAGATTTAATTTAAGAACTCGAGACTCATCTACAGAAACTCAAGAGGCTCAAGATGTTTTGAAAAGAAAAAATGTGTGGATACAGATGTAAAACATTAATCCAGTGCAACGTGATTTTTTATCAAGATAAGGAGCACATAGCAGCTTTAAGTTTATTATGTAAACTGCAACATAATTTGAACCTCAAAATACAATATATTTATGCTTTGAACCTCAAAACACGACCTGTCGATGCTAATAAACTTTAAAAGACAGTAAGCAGCATTCCAAATCAATTAGTATTTCAAATAATTAATGTAGTGTTGTCCACAAATTTTGTAATACCTGGTATCTTTCTGCAGTTAAAGAGACGAATGAATATAAATTCCAAGCACTTAGGCAAAAGAAGCCACAAAAACTGAATCTGGATTCCCAGTTGTTTGGTGATTGGTTTGGCCTTTTGGTTTTTTCAGTGAAATTTTTTTTGTTGTTTCTCTTCTTTTTGTTGTTTTGTTTTTTTTAAATGCTTAAATGTCTGATTCCACTAACACATCATATCCTGGCTTCAGATAATCACACAAATTTAGAATGTAGAAGTGTTACAGAGCAGAAGAGGAAATCCTACTCTAACTTTAAAACAGCAAAAGAACTCTATTGTCATGGGAGCAAAAGTAATTTAAAAAAATCAGCTTTACCTGCTGCTCTGCAGTGAGTGATGTTCTGATGTTCTGCATTTCTTCATTCTTTCTTTTCTCTTGTTCTTCAAGTTGCTCTAAGAACTTCATTTTTTCCTCCTGAAGCTTCTCTTGAAGTTCAGCAACTAAGCTTGATTCAGCAGATGATTCAGCAGGAGGACTTAAAAGAAAATGTTCAGGCTTTAAATTTACAGCATATACTGAGGCCCACAATACATGAAATAAGCACACACAAAAAAGTCATTTTGATACATGATTTCTGAAATATTTAATAAATACTACATTACAATTATGCCATTACTAACTTAATCCTACTTTTTAATCATAAGCATCTCACCAATTCTTATTCTTGGGGATTTTGTTTTAGTGTAGCACACTGGCTCTAACTTTGAAGTTTTGTTGTGGGGGAGAACTTCTGTTTACACCTTTTCTAATGTAACAGAAGGTGTGGAAAGTGGTAAAAAGAACAAACAACAATCAACTTCATGAAGATACTTAGTATGTCAAAATGCAAAGCCTTCAGTACCATCACATAATGAAAACAATTCACCAGTAAATCTGATGCTAAGGAATCCAGATGTGAAATTCAAAACTGGATTGCAATCTGGAGAATCTAGAGGACAGTAGTAATGATCATAAAGGAAGGAAACCATCAACAGTCACAGGCAGGAAGGATAATGATCTTAAATGGCTTTTGAAACAATGCTACATAGGCCAAGAATTTTTCACCACTGAAGCAAAAACTAACTACACTCTTTTCTGTTTTGGCTTGAGTTATCAAGAACCCCTCCTGAAGAACTTCAGAATAGAGAAACCCCTTTGTTGGGAAACATTTGTGAAAATGTGTATTATTTTAAATTTCTATTATTCATCTTCACCAGAATCATATTTAAGCCATATTGATATTAAAATTAATCATATTTAAACCCAAAGCTTTTAGCTGAACTAAACTAAAGCAGGAATCATCTGCCTCTCAGATGGATTGCCTGGACTACTGACTGTTTGCAAATGACAGCCAAGTAAAGGATATTGCCATATTGCCATTCTGCAAAGGATGCTAGCACATGACCAGTTTTTATACCTCACCACTGTTTATCAGGCAGTATGTTTACATATTTAATCTGCAAAGGTCTTAACAACTACAGCAACAGTGACAATGCCTAAGTTTATTGTTTTCAAGATACCAAAAGCACATATCTTCAGATTGGGGTTTCTCTGCAAGCAAACACTTGTACTGCCCCAAGATGACAAAGGATGTATTTAACAATATTGCTACTGTTCTGTCACATGGGCATATACTGAATATACAAACTACTATGCAGCAGCTAAGCACTCAAAAAGCCCATAAGAAGCTTTAAATAAAAGAGCTCTGAAAGCCAACTGAAGTTCTCAGAGTGGCTAAACACCCTTTGACATTCTACAAGTCAGAAGTAAAATAAGTGGAGAAAAGAAACTCATGAAACACTCAGGCAAATCTTTTTTTGTGCCACCAAGACAACATTTTTGTGCTTGATTAAATTTCAATTTATTTCTAAATGAAGCCTGAGAAGACACGTGTTTTCTGGAGAAGCTTCACTACTTATGGTGATCTGACAGAAGTGGAGGGACAATATCATGACTGGAAAATACTAAAGCATTAATTCAATTTTCAAAGCAGTCCGGATTCCTATTCTACTTTTAACATTCTCTACAGTATTATAAATCTTTTAACTAACCAGAAAACTGTTTCAAAATGCTTAACAACTAATCATTAAAGAAGTTGCGCTTTTCAGTTGGCTAGTATTACATAGTATAGAAAGAGTAACTAGAATTACAAATGCCTGGCAGTTTTATTATCTTTCCTACTCAAAATGACTTGATTTTCAGACACACCAAACCACGTTAATTTTTGTACCATGGTAATGCACGGATAGCAAGCACTTCTTTGTTGCCTCTAAATATTTTTGTTAGTTTTCATGAAAGTTCAAAAACTAAACTCCTGACACCAGTGCAATACTCAGGTCAAATTTAACAATCCCTCTATCTGTACCTTCTGAATGGCTAATGTAACATTACTCTTGCAGAAAACAGTGTTTATCTGGCAAACATATAGTCACATGCCAAATAAAAGTTGTATTCTACTATTACAAGTTAACTGCCACACAATGAGTGAGGATAACAAACCAAGTCGAGTTACTGACAGTTCGGGGTTTTAGGAATTCAAAAAATCAAACAACTAAACAGTGACTTTGAAATATTAGGACAGATTTACTTAACATATATGCTCTTTAGAGATAAAACAGTACATATTGATTCATAGAGAAAAAAAAACTAACAGTAGAATAAAGGCATAAAAAGAAGCCTTAGGAGGCAAAATATATTTCAATGCCACACTAAAAATTAAATTACTTGACAGAACTTGTAACAAACTAACAGCACTTTTTTAGATTGAAGGAGATAATAGTTCTTTGAAATACATTATCTGTTTTATCCATTTGGAGAAGAATACACACGGCTGTGCTCACAAGTTCAAATTTAAGTGTAGGTGGATTTTTAAAAAGTCTGATGACACAGCTACATCTTTTTCCTGTTGAGTCAAGTTCTTCAAATGTCTACAATGCATTAATACACAGAAAAGGAAAAGAATGCAGAATTTGTCATTTTTCTTCTCATTTCACCATATTTCATTAAGAGAATATTTTCTTCAATTAAGAAGGGTTGTTCTTAAATTTCATTATATCCCAATCTAAATTCAAAGAAGCAGTATTATCTTGATGCATTTCTTCATACACTGACATGAAAACATAGGCACTAACACAACACCATTAAATGATGGATTTGCTCGCATCTGGAAAACCCCAAGGTAGCAGACAATTCCAGTGAAGAAGATATTGCTGTTTCCCTTGGACTATGCTGGAGGACTCTGAATGATGTCCCCCCTCTCACCTTTTTTTAACAGTACATTAATATTCAAAATTTAAAAGCTAACTTTAGTCTGTACTCATTTTTTGCAGTATTATTCTGGCTTTTATACCCATTCTGTCCATTTTATTGATCTTTTTCCATTTCACATACTTTGTATAGCCTAAAAACTGGGAAAAAATTCCTCTATTAAGATATTTTACAAACAAGATCTACTTGCTGCATTGATTCACACTACAAGAACATAAATGATAAATGCTAGCATTTAAAAAAAAAATACTGTTGCTAAGCATTAGTCAGATTGAAAATTTTACTATTTTCATTCTATAACAACATAATCTAGGCATTACAAACTCATAAGTAGATAAGGTATGAGAAGTCAGAAAGAACAATTCTATGCATTTCTGACAAGGCAAAAATATACTTTTCTTTTAAAATGGAAAATCTCTGCAGAAATTAACAACGAGAAACAGCGATGTTAGGATGTTCTTTAACACTATGTTGCACCTTTGTGTTTCATTATGAAGCTCAAACTGAAGACCCTGAAATATGCAAGTGGGGGAGCAAAAGTCACTAGAAGTCCATGCAGCCATGGGACTGCTCTCAGTCAATCCTGTATAAATTCCCACAGAAGTTTTCATGCCACCATAATCACCAACCTAGTGTACAGCTCGCCAGTAAAGAAAGTTATCAGGCTAACCTCAAAGCCAACCACTGCATGCTCTCACAGTGCTAACAGCAGAGCAAGGATGGGAAAAAGGAGAGAGGGGTTGACACCACCAAAATCAGAAATTCAAGTAACCTGCTACTGTGGAAACACTCCTTCAATGTAACACTAAAAAAATAAAACAATCACTACTGTCTCAAAATAATACTGTATAACATATTTTACAATCTTTGAAATTAACTACAGACATGGGAACATCACTACCTGTAAAATGGAAGTACCTTGAAATATGAATATAGAAACCAGTACAGACGACTGCACAATGTGTCACGAATATACCATATTGATTAAAATACTAGAAAAACATGATAACTTAATTCTTACAGTACCTCCGATTCACTTGCATCTCAAGTTGTTGTATTTTTTCCAAAAGCCCTTTTTCAGCAGCTTCCCTCTGTAATTCAAACTCTTTACAAGCAGTTTGTACTGCATCTTGTTTTTCACAATTGAGCTTCTGAATGAGCAACTGCCTGTCTTGTTCTTGGTTAGATACTAACAGTTCTTTCTCTTCCTTTAGCTTATGGATAATAGCTTCATATTTTTCCTGCTGCTCACAGAGAGACAATTTTTCTGTTTTTTCCTTCTCTAGGGCACTCATTTCCAACTCTAACTTACTTTGCAGTTCTGTTATTTGCTCTGAAAGTCTTTTTTCTGCCTCAGCAGTTTTCTGATGAAGAAGATTTACTTTATTTAATTCAGTTCTAAGCAAATTTGATTCTTCCTCATATCTATTTACTAGTTCAGAAATACACTGATCCTTCTCAATTGTCATCAGAGTCCTCAGTTCTGATAAGCCCACTTGATATTCATCACTGCTGATTTGTATTTTATTGTTTAATTTATCTATCTCATTTCTTAAGCTTTCAGTTTCCTTGTCAATCTGAGATCTTAAGTTCTCTTGTTGCTGGTTTCTGCTTTCTTCCAAAAGAAGCTTCATTTCATCAGTTTCTGCCTCTTTCAGAGCAAGTTCAACTTCTAGCTTGCACCTCAAATCAGACAGATCTGAAACCTTCAGTTGTAACTCTTCTACTTGTTGTTGCTTCTCTTGCATAACTACTTCATGAGATTCCTGCATTTGTTCAAGTCTATGCTGATTCTCTTTTTTTAATTTATCCAAACAGTCCTTGTGCTCAGCTAGGACCTTCTCAAATTCCTGTAAATGCCTGGCTTGTAGGTTGCTTTCCAGTTCTTTTAAATGGCTTTGCTCTAAACTCTCAAGTTCTGCCCTCAGGAGTTGTAGTTTCTCATTGTTTTCAACATGAAGTTTTTTCAAGTCTTCAAGTACTATTTCACGTGACTGCCTCAGTTCCTTAATTTCAGAATTTTGCGTCTCCATTTGGCATTCCAATTCAAGTAATTTCTGTTCTTTTTCATTCTGAAGGCAAACTACAGCTTCTTTCTCGTTCTTTACTATTGCAAACTCATCATTCTTATTCTGAAGAACTTCCTCAAGACCTAAGAGGTCACCTTTTAACTTTTTGATTTTCTTTTTATTTTCTTCACCGTCCTCCAATAATTTATTAATTTTAGTTTCATATTCACTTTTCAAACACTGTAATTCATTTTGATGCTTATCATTTAGTGTTTTTTCAAGTGAAAGTTTCACCTTCTCAATTGTATTTACTATTTCTAAGGAAGTACATTTTAAAGAATTAGAAAAGTCACACTGTTCTCTTTGTACAAGTGTTCTGAAATGGCAAAGATCTTCTTTTATACCTTTTAAATGTACCTTTGAGTCTTGAGCAATAACCCTACACTTCTCCATACAAACACTGAGAGATGCATTTTCTACTGAAACATCCTTTACACAAGAACTTGTATCTTGCATACGTCTACTGTCTATTGCATTGATAACTGAAGAATAAAGAGATTCCACCATCATTTCCGGGCTTTGTGGGTCACTTATTACATTAGGAGACACTGGATTTTCTTCTATTACAAATTCATTTACTGCTGACATAAAGTCAGATTCTGGACTCTCTGCTAATGAATCCAAGTCTAACGATCCTTGCTTGAGAGCTTGCTCCAAGTTCGGATGGGCAATAGTTTCAAAATCGAATGTATGAGCATCAATGCTGTCTGGTGACAATTCTTCTAACGGGGCTGGGGGACACACAGGAGGACACAGGGGACCCTGGAGACTGAGTGATGGAGGAGTTCTTGAAGAGGTAGCAATTGCGGTTCCTGTAGTACTTTCCATCCTTGGTGTAGTAGCAGATTGTGGAGATGCTTGACTATTGGAGGCCTACAAGTTACAAAACAAGAAATAAACATTTAAAGTGATAAGCAGAACTGTTAATATTAAAAATTAATCCAAAACTACCAGGCAAAACAAGAACTTAAGAAAATCTGCCCTATTATCTGTAACAATCCAAAACATATACTACTAAAACTTAAGCAAAAATTGCAGAAAGTCAAGGAGATCTTCCATTAAATTTCAGGGAAGCATCATTTGTAAACACATAAATACTAAATGTTCACCTAGCCAGAAGTCCTATGTAGAGCACACCCAAGGGTATCTTACCAGTCAGAAATAGGCTTTGGTTCCTTACAGCCTACTTATTTCAGTTTTCCTATAATTTTGTTACTAAAATATTTTTATTCTATTATTGCCATATTGTTATTAAAAACTCCTTTACTACCTTATGCTATTAACTATCACATACAACAGGGAATATAGAAGCCCTAACGCCAACAATACATCTGTACATTCTTAAGACAAAAATATAAACCTTAAGCTTCAGCAAGTGCAGAACACATCCCAGTGTAGGCCAAAAAGCAATGTACAGCCTCAGTATCCAGCAAGGATGCATTCCTGAAAAAGTTTGTAACAGGATGTATAGTGAAGCAATTTTTCCTAGGAAAATTACAGTGAAACACACACAGTTAAAATAAAATACATAAGGCACGTATCTGTGACACACAGAATTAAGGGGTATGCACAGGATCATCAGGACCACAAACTGGAAGAGATACAGAGTTTCTGAATGTATCAGTGCTCTGAAAGATCTCAGTTGCATTGTCTGTAACACCAATGCTCAAACAATACCTTGCCCTTTCATCCTTCATCACCAAGAACTTGTTTGATTTTGTTCATCTAAGAAATGTGACCATCTTGAAAAGAAACAGTTGCTGAAGAAAAACTCATGGGAATCTTTCCAGTAGAAAATTACCGTAAGATGTTCAGTCTCAAAGTGCTGGAGATCTGGTAGGGCTCTTCAAAAAGCCAACACTGCCTGCAGCTGATAATTCTGTCATCCTGCTCGTGCCTCTTTCCCAAACCATCCACACTGCCTCAATGCTACTTAAAACGTGTGTCTGGTGTTCTTTACTATGTTAGCTTCTACTGAAGAAACTTCTGTCATCCACTGAATTCAGCTACTTGACTGGCGACAGTTAGTGGAGCTTGGCAATAAATGTTCAGCAACAGAACTCCAAAAATCCCAGAGGTGACAGACACTGATCTGCTGCTGTACAAATAGCAATTTTTTGCCTTCCTGATCTTGTACAAATAATTGTTACTCAAAAGGCACTCTATCCTCCTCTGTACCAAGCAAATGTTCTCTTAATGGAGATTCAGTGTGCTTAACAATACTCAACTGTGATTTAAGAAGAAACTGTTTCCAGTTTCAACACTCATCTATTTAGCAGAGTTGCATTTGTACCTCAGCTTTTGCATCTTTAGGAATTCAAATCATACCATAATTTTGAAACACATTGTAAAAAAACCTTGTGGTCATTGCATACAAAATATTGTATTTATGAAAAAATTAACACGACATGAGACAAAAAATAAAAGGAAATTATCCTTTTTAAATGATTTTATTAGCCCAGGTTTAAGCATTTCCGTTGGGTTTAACTGCAGCTTGTTGTTTAACTAAGACAACTTAAGAAAATAGATGCTGAAGGGTACTGTGTATGCTGATACATGCCTGGGTTCAAAGCATGTTTTAAGTGACAAACATCTACCATTAATAAACCAGAGCTTTAACAATAACAAAAACCAGCATCACAGGTATCAATAAGCACACACTAAAAAGCACTTCAAAAACTTGGAATATGGGAAAGTCCTACAAAAATCAACATGCAAAAGGAAAGATGGCAACTTTTGGCAACCCTGCAGAATCATCCTAGAAGGTAAAGAGCAAGGATACAGCATAAAGAAGAAAATCAAAAAAAATTGTCACTCTATGGAACAATAATGAACTCAGTTTCCTCGTGACCTGGGGCTGTAACACACTACATACCTCAGCAGTGGCTGCTGTGAGCTGGGTGTCTAGTGAGAGCACCAGATTACTGCTTAGTGAAGAGTTAAACCTCACATTT